>JAHDVE020009849.1:0-27267 GCA_022606495.2 Halesus radiatus | reverse complement strand
CGTATATTGAATAGACATTATTCTACGCTTTGTGGACGCATATATTAGTTAGTTTACTTGTTTTAAATTACATCCAAAACTGACTAAATTGACCATAACTCGTAATAAAATCGAAATAAATGTTACCCGACCACTTGCCCATCTCGAAGTGTTGATACAGAGTCCCCGCACAGCAGGCCATCAAGAGAAGAAAACCACCGTCTCGAAAGCGAGTTGAGATTCAAAGAATGTAACTTTTATTGTAATGAAAAACATGCTTTCATTATCAGTTAAAATAATGATTTTACTATGAAATAGGAATCCTCCTTTTCAACCCCCTCCCTAAACACCGCTGGCCGATGACCACACCCCTTATTGTTGCCCTCGGCGGAGACGAATATTAAAAATTGAATACTTGACGGAAAATATAACGGGGCTAGATGTGAATCTTTTTCTTGTTCTGAAGTGCTTCATAACAAATTTCAAAGAGAAATTCGTTCGGTGATAGTTTTTTCATGTTTTTTTTACAAAAGTCGAGAAAATATGATCTTACTAGGGTACCCCGTTCTAAGGTCACATCGTACATGGCTTTGGGTATGAATTATACTTTAGGTCTAATATTTTTTGTAAGCATGTAAGTTTTTGTAATTATGTTAAAATATTACGATAGGAAAATTATAAAGCGATAAATGAACAGAAACTCATAAATCTAATGAAAACATACCATGAGCGTTAGTCTTTGTTAGGTTGCAACATATAATCTATATGTTTCCTTCCCTTGTCCATAATTCATATCTTAATACTTATTTTGAAGTCGGTTAACATTTTAATGGTTTTTATTGCTAGGGGAGGGATGTTAGATAATTTTATAGAGAAATATTGCAAATATATTTGTCCAAAAACCATTTTAGTTGCAGGTTGGTCGAATGTATGTAGTAATGAAGATCTTATGAATCGACTCGAGGGTGTATGTGCAAAGTTATTCCGGTCTTTGAATACATAATTTAAAATATCTTTGAATGTAATTGTTTCAGAGACATTAAATTCAGGGCATTCAAAACATAGCCTGTAGTAGATCTGATGGGGACTATAAGCATGATTTTCAAAAGCACCTCTTTTAAGATTTTTCAATAAAGAGTATCGAGGGTTCAATTCCAACCACATATCTAATAGAAGAACTTCTATCTCAGTCCTATAGCCTATAGTGCGACACTCCCTGCGTCTTTGAGAAAGATAATTTCATTTAACAGTCTGGCTCTTCGAGCAAATTATATCGTTAATCATGCAAATTTGACATCCTCGCGTAGGGATGGGACGACACACTGACTTAACAACTGCTAACTTAGTTTTAACACTAATCTAGTATGACTTTCCTTATCGCATAGCTCTGCAAAGTACGTAGCACGACACGTACTTACTGTGTCTAATAAATGTCTATCTATTATGTGATTATGCCGACCAAACTACAAACTGTATTAGATTACTCAAGATTAGTTTAAGTAATTTAAAGCAAAAGAGTTGTAAGTAAAACACACAGACACACGTCGGTCGTCTGAAGTACTCTTTTATAGCTAACAACTTACTAAAGGAATTATCAGAAAACGTACTGACTAGTATTCTTAAAACATCGCTATGGAAGTTACCGAAAATACCCTACCCAAAGTTCATGTATAAAAGCCACCGAAAACCCTCTATTCAAAATGTAGTTCAGCACAGGATCTCCTAGTGAGAAGGATTAAGAAAATAATTCTATAATATATATTATATATTTTTATATGTATACCTTACCTTATTTCTTAAAATGTCAAAATTATAGAGAAATTAATTAAAAAATTAAATTTAAAAAAAAAACTAATTAACCACGATGCCGTTTCCACATAGTCTTGTTTGTTTGTTTTTGTAGCTTTATTTAGATGTAAGCAAATTTTCATACATCTAGTAATAAAAAACATAAAAGATACATAATAAAATAAATAGAGTCATAAAATTATAACGGAAAGAATACAGTTAATAAAAAAAAAGAAATACAGTTACCCCAGTTCAAAAAAAAAAATAGGGTTTAAGAAATACAGTTAATACAAATAGAAATACAAGTCATAAATTTTTCTTTATGTATATAGCACATGTTTTATGGAAAGTGCCATGACTTGAGGCTTCCTTTATGGAATTTGGTAGGTTATTATAAAGTTTTTGCCCTTTATAAAACACGCTGTTCTGTGTACACGTAAGTTTTGTTTTGGGAAGCCTGAAGTCTCGGCAACTCCTCGTAGGATAATTGTGAATATTTTCATGATACATAATATGAGTTTGCAGATATTTAGGGAGCATGTTATTTTTAAGCTTGTACATCATTGTTAATGTATTATATATTATATGTTGTTTAGTTGTCATCATATTTAAGTTTTGTAACATAGTTTTAACTCTAGTAAAGATATTACATTTCAGAATCATCCTCATTCCCCTATTTTGTATAACCTGTAGTTTATTATTTTGGGCCTCGTTACATAAGAATAGAACACTACAACAATAATTTAAATGAGGAGTTACAATAGAATTGTATGCAAGGTGCGTACATAATTGTATACATAGGGTTAGGCAAAGAGGACAAACGGCCAAACAAATTGGTCTTGGCACACACTTCTTCCTCCATTCACATTCATACATTCTCTTCTGTTATTCTGACTTCCTATATGGCCCGGCTCAAGTATTTGATTCACTTGATCGTGCCATGTTTTCATCGGGCTTCCCTTGTTTCTTCTTCCATTCACATTCGCGTCATATATTCTACGTATAAGCATCTCTTTCTTAATCTTACTCATTATTAGCATTGAGTTATTTGTGAAGCGGAATATTTTTTCACACGACCATACATGGTTTTACCACACATTCGCCTCAGAGATCTCATTTTTACAGCATTCTATCTGCTTTCTTCCCTCCTCTTCTAGTTCCATGCCGCACTGCCATACATCAGGATTGGTATCAGCGTTCCATTGTTGACTGCTACTTTCGCTTCAATGAACATTTTTTTGATAGCGCCAGCCGCGTTCAGTCTTCTATTGATGGAGTTTCCTGCATTCACCCTTCATTCAATATCCCTATCAGACGTTCCCTTTCTCGTAAACATCCAAATGTACAAACTCATTAGCCTGCTCCAAGTATTCATCATTCACAACTATATTGCACACTGTTTTCATACTCTCTCTTTCAAACACCGTGTCTTTTGACTTACATTCATCAATAGCTCATTCATCATACATTCATCATTCTATTATTATAATAAAATAAAACAGCGTACCTTGACAACAGAGAAGATTAATTGAATTCTGAATACTCTTAAGACAATCGAACTTTGATGGACGACCCAAAGTTGACCTAACTTCGTTAAACGTTATCCTGGGAGCTAGGATAATCGCCATCGTATTATTTCGTTTGATTAACGTACACATTTCGAAGACGAAAATTTTATAGCTCAGAAGTTCAAGGTCGAATGTAATTTCTTTTTGTATTGTTGAGGAGAAAATGTTAAATAATCAATGTAAATGGGTTGACTCACTTGACTGTATGGTTATATTAATGTTTTTTTTTTAATTGAAGTATCAATACATAAAAAAAGTTGGTTGTCACGGTGCTTATTCAATCTTAAATTTTGTATCTGGACAACAGATATATTAGCATTTCCCACGCATACGTTTCAGCCGGCATTTCTTTATCTTTGCTCAAAAGATCATCCTGCCGGCCGAAACGTTGCGTTAATTTCTGTAGACAAAGTCACCATTGATCGACTGATCTCCGCGCGGAAACGTGCGTGTAAAGGGATTTCTCAGAGATCGGAGCGAAGGGTGGCCTAATGCGTGATACGTCATACCATTTAAAAGTTTTGCTTCAGTTTTGACCATAGATATCGTAAGATAGACATCGCTATGGCCATTTATCAACAAAATAATATCTACATTGTCATAATTCCCCAGAAGATTATAATTTACTTACGTCTGAACAGTACAAATTTAGATAGTTTACTTGAAATGTTTCATTCAAAAAGGAACGATTACTGATTTTTTTTCTTTGCTTTTGAGTTTCCATAAGCAATCAACAAGGTTGGGTTAGGTTGTGTTTTAGAAGTAGTTTTTTTTTTGTATTTTTAATGACTTTAAATTACTTTTAAAAAGTGTGCTGATTCATACGTGTGTTGAATTATCATGGAACAGTAAACTGCCTACCATTGAAGCCAGATTCAAGTCAAGCTCTCACAAGTTGGGCGTGCTGTACAGTGTACAAGACCCGCAGATACTTTAATAGTACACAACTACTGACTCTGTACAAATCGCAATTGCGCTCTGCTGTAGGATATAGTAGCCACTTCTGGTCTGGATTCCCAGAATACCTGAAAACCTCTCGACTCTGTGCAGAAACCGTAGGTCCGTTCAACAGATTCACCTATCTTAACAAACGGATTGCAATATTTGGGACACAGATGTCAGGTGGGGATGCTGTCATTGTTCTACAGGTATTTAAATGTAAGATGGCCTGAGGAACAACCATCATTAATCCTTCGGTATCGGTGCATAGTCGGGAAATACGCCAAAAGCACGCCTAACATTTGTCATATGAGAAGATTCTTAAGTTCAAGAGCCTGGCTGTGGAACGATCTTCCGGCCTCTGTGATACCTCCCTCCTATAACACGGATCTCTTCAATACCCACGTTCACTCCTCCCTCTCCTCGAAAAGACCTTCCACACAGTATCCTAAAAATGACATAGCCCCTGAGGGAAATTGTTTTTCTCATGACCTCCTGCGTGGATTCACTTTAAAAAAAAAAAAAAAAAATTGTCTGATTAACGAAATTACACAGCTTTTTCTTTCTACTTTCAAATTAATTAGATTACAACTTGCGCTGCGAACAGTTTTAACACACCTGCTTCTTAAACTATCCCATTAAAGTAATTTAATAAATTCTCTAGCAAGTCTGTGTCCCCCATACCTACGGCGTAGCGGACTTAACATATAAATAATATCGCTACGAGCTACGAACAAAAGTGCTAATATTCCGTTGGATAAGTCCAAAGTCTGGCTTTGTTTAGAGTTCAAAAATAACAATTCAAATTATTTATTACTTTAATTAATGTTATTCGATTCGTAACACCCGCATAATGTAATGTTCAACACAGTGTTTAGTAGGGGAGCTATTTACCATAATGGTTTTCTTCATAATCGTAGAACAATGGATGTTTAAGTTGTTTGAGCAAGTGGAGTTGCGGTTTATATATTAGTATGAGGATTTAGCTACGGGTGTGAATTCGTGAGCTTTATAATACATTGCAGAATACAGCCCTTCTCACTGTCTGGCCATTATCACATATCTAGCATGTAACGATAGTAATAATAATAATAATAATAATAATAATAATAATAATAATAATAATAATAATAATAATAATAATAATAATAATAATAATAATAATAATAATAATAATAATAATAATACACAATAATAATAATAATAATAATAATAATAATAATAATAATAATAATAATAATAATAATAATAATAATACACAATAATAATAATAATAATAATAATAATAATAAAAATAATAATAATAATAATAAAAATAATAATAATAATAATAATAATAATAATAATAATAATAAAAATAATAATAATAATAATGTTTTATTATATTCTTTTTTTATAACAAGATAAGAAATAATATTTATTCTCACCGCGATTCCCCGTGCTGGGGATTTCATTCACAAAATATTAAATTACATTATATTAAATTGATGTGCTTTATGAAAAAAAGCAAAAGTAAGTAATAAGTAATTCGAAGGTGAGGTGTTTTAAGTCCAATTGTGTGGTTTCGGAGTAAGTCTGTATTTGGTGTTAATATATTTTCTATTTCAGATCTCCCTATGTAACGTATCCAGTGTTTTATTTGATTTTTAAATTTATTATGGTTGTTGTGATTTTTAAAGGATAGTGGAATTTTATTGCAAAGTTTAGTACCATAGTATAAGAATTTTTTTGTCCAAATGTTGTGTTTGTGGTTCCTTGTTGTATATGTTTTTGACTCTGAGATCTAGTGTTTCTAATAAGTGTGATTGTTGTTATTTCTTGACATTTCTTGAATAACCTAACCTAATATATTTGTAAAATAATAGACATACTACATAGTATATCCGTTAGCATAGTAGCCAGAGTGGAATATACTCTCAGTATCGCCCTGGTGAAAGATCACCATTCAGAATTGAAACGTTGTTTGAAATGGCTTTTAGCCGTGTTTGGTGACCAGATCTGAATAGCCAGGTATTTCCCCACCTTCCTCTTCCCTTCTCCTTCCCTTCCCCAATACCTTCAGCCTCACAACATTCCCCAATTGGGGATGCCATAGTCTCACTGGCTCCAGACGGTTGGGAGCAGTTGAGACTCTTGTGCGGTATTCATGTAAAAAAAAAATATATATATATATATATACTATGCTAATTATAAAATAAAATACTCATGAGTAGCAGACTCACCTACATGCACAATTTAGAATACTATATAACAATTTAGAATAAACTAGGGATATAAATAATCAAATGTAAAGTACAAATATCAAAAGAACAAGAAAATCTACACAAAATAACCTAACCTAATATAATTAAAAAATAACATATATATTATATGCATTCACATTAAAACCACAATTTAAAATATTCACGAGTGGCAGACTCACTTCGATGAACATTCTAGATATTATAACAATAATGTAGAAGCTAAGGCTGTAAATATTCAAATATAAAGTGGGTACAAGCGAGTAGGGGGTAGGAGCAAGAGAATAAATATTATATGACATTATATTCATGGTTTTTCACTGGATACTAAGGGCATTGAATAACAAGGAGGAGAAAACCGCAACTAAGTAAGTTATGAAGGATCAAAAAAAAAATGGCCTGAAATTCTATTTCTACGAACATGAAGTTAAAAGTTTCAAGTTGTAAATTACCATGCTCCATGTATTATTTTAAATACAGACCTTACAGTTTTGGCATTTTTTTTGTATTCGTACAAAAGATATAAAAACAAAATCTATCATTTAAAAAAATAAACTTAAGTACTATATATAAAGTAGACACAAATAATATTTCTTGCGCGCTGGCATAATACTTTCGGCTACACTTATCCGCCATTTTACTCCCGCAGTGGTAGGTGATCCGCGCCATCTTATTCACTCGCCCTCTTACGAATGCTGCTTGAGAGGTTGAGGTAACCGGCCGCCGCACCGCTAGCAGGTATCAAATATACTTACTCCAATTCGCTCCTAGTTGGGAAGTCAAAGCTTTCTTACATTTTGTTGTTAAATAATGTGTGTTTCAAATAAATAAATATTATTTTTATTACTAAAACAATGTAGGTGCCATGCATGTTGTGATCAATGTACAAAAGTTGGAAAAATATTTTAACAATATGAAAACAGCAAAACAGTATTGTTATAAAGATACTAAGATTCAATTACATAATATAGATTAAAAATAATATTATAAAAATATCAAAATATCAACAAGTATTAAACGAATTGAGAAAAAAATTATAAAATTAAAAACAGTAGTACAGTTTTGTTACAGTGAGGATAGACTTAATGCAACAGTAGCATTTAAATCATTTTAAAGATACCTGCAGCTATCAGGGAGATATATAATCAAGGAGACTATCATATTTGTTCAATAGACAAAGTATGAAAGAACAAAATAGTGTAAATACAGCATATATCAAAGAGCTATACAATAAGGATACCATCAATAAACAATTTTGTTACCAAGAAATACAAATAACGTTGTTTTTCCTAAGAGCCTTCTTTGTCCTGCCATTAAAACCTTCTAAGCGATCTCAGCGCTCTCAATTTTGACCACTTTTAAATGTCAGACTGTATATTGTTGGTAGAAAAATAATACCATTAAGTCTCGCTACCTACCGCCATTTTTAACCCGCGACTTTAACATGAACGTAATATTGAAAACTAAATTAATTTTATCGAAGCAACGCCATGAGATAGCCTTTCTTCATAAAAAAATCTCATGTGAACGGATCCTCATTTGCATTTCAAATTTAAGCTTTTCATAACCGCGAAAAAAGTTCCAGGAGCGCAGAAACGCTAAGAGGTGGTTTTTACATGCAAAAACGTGACTGATTTATTTCATACGGACAGAATTCGAACTGTCTTTTTATCAGTTTGCCAACTTTTCATCTGGTTCAGAATAAAATTTCTCAGAACTTGAAGTTATCCAGACTGAAGCATGACATGTGTATTATTTATGAATTTATGACGCAGTTGTAGATGAATACTTTCAGTATCGAAATCAATTTTTGTTTGTTGGTGACCAAATCTGAAAATACAAGTACTTCTCAACGTTCCTCTTTTCATCGCCTTTCCCTTCCCACTCCCTTCAGGCTCGCAATATACTCTAAAATGAGGATGCCATAGTCCTACTGACTGAATTTTGAACTCTTGTGAGTCTATACTGTTTTCTGGTAAACCAGTAATTAAAACGAACTTATTTAACATATTATCAACGAAATTGTGCTCATGTTTTTTGAAAACCTACTCAAAAGATAACTATGAAGCCTAACTCAAGTTAATTGTGGGGATTTAAGTTTTACGTATAATTGTATCGGTCTTTACGTACCGTAGATTAACGTGAACGAAGCAAAGAGTGTATGCCAAGTTAGAGTTGTCCGGCAGTCATCTTCTCTGCTTAACCCTGCCGAAATAGCGTCGGATGATAATTGATTTGTAATTAGACCTTAAAATATCGCCTTTTCGAGAAGTGGACTTTTCACGCGTAAAATAACACCGATTTTCCAAAAAAATAAAACGAATTTCGTTGGGAAAAACGATGAATTTTAAAGTCCCTAATTATGAATGCTAATTTTAAAAGCTTAATGCGTTCCTAGATGAATGAGACGGAAGCATGGAATGTGTGTTAAGAGATAGTTACATGGCGGTTAATCCTCTCTACTCACCCCTGTGGGAAAACGGCGTGATGGTTAGTTAGATATGAAGAACAATTTGAAAGCGTTCACCAGTTCAAGGGAGTTTTTCAATCTTCCAGGGCGTGTATAGTCGAGGCACTCAACAGTTATTTATACATGTTTTAAATAGATATAAACATTTGAATGTCCTCATTAAAATATATATAAATAAAAATTAATCATACGAATTATGACATGTTAAGCCAATTCTAAAAATAAGAAATTAATGAAAATTTCTCATAATTTTTATTCCGTTTCTAAACCACCGGACCGAGCGAGAGCTTCCAGCAGCGAGGTTCATAACTATTAGGACAAACCTTATAACCTCTTTAATAATTTAAATAATATGTAGGTTACCTCATATTTAATTAATGATTTTTCGATTTCTATAATTTATTAAGAATATAAAATAAATGTATGAGAAAACCTATTCCACTAACGCGCAACGCCAGAGGCGCTAGTGTAGCATGTTTCCGTCAAATGTCAGGAGCTGCACGTATTATAAATATATATATATATTTCTACGATACGGAAGAGTTGAGCTTAATTCTGGCACGCTGACACGCCCGCAACACATTTCTGTCGTTTCATTTCTTCAAGGGCTTTATAAATAGACGTGGAGGATTGATGGGTTCGCTGGGAGTAATCTCCCGGCGACCTCCCGACGCGAGGCCATCAGTCTGAGGCTTCCATCCCCGCCCTAAATTAGTGCCATTTTTCAGGCTTTTGCGACGAAGTTGTCGCGTCGCGGCCTCCAAGCGTGACGAACCAGTGCCGCCTAACAAGGCCCGGACACAAACAGGATGGCCACCGATGTTACGTCATGTCTTGCTTTGTAGATGTTGGCTAAAGCCATTTCAAGCAACATTTCGATACTGATTGGTGGTCTTTCACCAGGACGATACTAAAAGTATCTACCACTCTAGAACGTACCTCAAACATATATATATATATATATTATTTTTTTTGAATGGATAAAATTGTGAAATAACACAAATTAATCAAATAAAATGTATTAAAAAAACAAAAACGTTGTTTTGAATCACAAATTTATTTTAAATCATTACCAATCGGTTTCGCTTATCCCGAGCTTCGCCGGGGTAATATTTAAAAGTGAACAAAATACATGGAATGAGCACATATGTAGAGGTGATGACACAAATGATAATAAGAGGGAGACAAAATACATTTTTTTATACTTTCATTTTTTTTTATTTCTTATAAGTTGCATTACGAGTATTTTTCAAATATTTAATTAAAGGGTATTCGTGTCTGATAAGGGAGCCACAATTAATTTAATAGGTAATTACTTAATTTGGTAGGTACATAATATTTAATTTCCTTCTATTTATAAAAAGTTACGAATGAATTTTTTTATTGTATCACAGTATAGTGGGATCACATGCAGAACCTGCAGTACAGTTTTTAGAAACAAACATACTTAATATTTAAGATACATAATTAACATTCACAGTACATTAACAACATTTACAACACATAATTTGCATTTGTAATAAAGACATATCACTGGTACATTATAATATAAGTGTACAGAGACACTTATTATAAAGAAACACATCACTGGTACATTATATAGTTATACTTATTACAGAGACAAATCCCAGCATTAATCCTTAAGGTATTCTTTCAAATAATAGAGTTTAAGTATCTTACTTTAAGACCTTTCACATTGCCTTGAATTTTTAATATCGTTGGGTAATTTATTGTATTGTGTGTAAGCTATATATTCTAAAGATTTTAGTCCATATTTAGTTAAGTGCATTTGTGATATATGTAGTTTGTTGTGGTTTCTTGTGTAGTGTTGGTGTACGTCGTGATTGTAATTGAGTGTGGTGTTAGTATGTGCTGAGTGTTGAATTACGTGCAAGATAGTATTTGTAATTTCACGGGTGGGAATGGTGTTAAACTGAAGTATTTGGGAGTTTCTGTAGATGTTTTTGATGTGTGTGTTCCATGGCAAACTAAATATATTTCGTAGGGCTCTATTTTGAATGACTTGGATCTCTGAAATCATTTTTTTCAAATGTGAGTGAATCATAGCGTGGTAGACCGATCTTACACCGGCTATGGGGGTACTTTTAGATTAAACATGTGTAAAATTATGATTCCACGTGAGTCAATGAATAGGCCAATATATGTTATAACATCAGCCTTTTCAAGGCGGTTATTTCCAGGACATACTCGTAATGCGTATGTAAGTTTTTTTTAAAGAGTTTAATTTTATTTATTTGTTCTGATTGGTCATTAATACAGCGCATAATATAAAATGAAACAACGCAACAGTGAGATATAGGTCTGCTTACCTGTAATAGAATGGGACAGCATGATATAGGTGAGATATAGGTATGCTTACCTGTAATAGAATGGGACAGCATGATATAGGTGAGATATAGGTCTGCTTACCTGTAATAGAATGGGACAGCATGATATAGGTGAGATATAGGTATGCTTACCTGTAATAGAATGGGACAGCATGATATAGGTGAGATATAGGTCTGCTTACCTATAATAGAATGGGACAGCATGATATAGGTGAGATATAGGTCTGCTTACCTGTAATAGAATGGGACAGCATGAAAGGGGAAGAGAGAGTACGTCAAAGGAGAGGAGGATTAAGAATAAGTTGAAAATATTGAGTTTTTTGTTACGGTCTCATATTATGCAAATTTTAGTGGCTGAACAAATTCTACACAAATATGAGATAAAAAACATTTAAAAAAATTATGAAAAGCATGAATTACAAAAATAAAATTAATCTAATATATCCGGAACATAATAGAAAAGGAGAAACATTTGCATGTCTGGAATTTCTCGGTCCAATATCTGTAAAAATTCTATAATAATTTAACTAAATCGGTTTCACCAATAATAATTAATTTTCTTAAGACCCGTCCAAATTAGAATTGGGTGGGAGTAAATAAAATCACATAAATAAGTTGTCGCAATGTGGATTAACCGCAGTTTGAAAATGACATTGAACGCCGAAACAGCTGTGTCAATGATAAAAACTAAAATACTTGCAGAACTTAATAATGACAAATTTGATTTAAATTATTTTTTTAAATCTACACGTCTGCCGCCAGGGGCGCTTCTAGCAGGCCTGCTTTTTCCTAGTGGGATTGATCAAAACGTACTCCCCCATATTACCCTTATTTGCCAGCCTTAAATTCTATATAAAACACGATTTAATCCGACTCAACGATCATCAAGAGCACAATGGGTCTCTAATGTATTGTCTTGGCAGTCTTCCTTATGGCGATTAGTATCATTTGGCAATCAGTATCGGAGTGGAGGAAAGAATAAATTCAGTATTTACTTAGGTGAAATGGGGGACAAATACATTGACTGCGGAAATAAATAACCCATATTCAGAAAAAAAAATGTTGAGTACTCCGGTTCTCAACACGAGCGACAAAATTCTCATGAACGTTTCACGAATTCTAAAATTAAATCGATAATCTCCGCATAAACATTTTTCCATCGCTTCCCATATATTAATTTCTTTTTTACGTATTCGCTGCCATCGAAATGGATAGACTTGTCTTAACGTACCATTTCGACGGTTAGAGGCGAATTTCCACGTTTGTTTCGCGTGATTTTGACTGCTGTAAACAAATAAAACATTTCCAAAAGAGTCAAGATGAGTCGTTCCTCATTGGTGAAGATCGTAACCTCCACTCCAATCTCCCTCGTGTACAAGGCTCCTCCAGTCCTCGCGATCCTACGCTGCGTGTAGAGCCAAGGACACCGACTTTCAAATTTGGTCACTCCAACGAATTGGTAACCTTCATCTGCTTTTCCTGCCTTCCACTTTGCCAGTGACCATGAGCTTCTCTAGATCGGATTTCTCGGTTTGGCGAGCAAGGTGTCCGAAGTATCAGAGGATACGCTGTAGGCAAACAGTTGATAGCCTATTGTGGAAGCTGAATTCTTCCCGAAATTATGTATTTGTGCACCTGGCTGTCCATGGAATCCTGAGCATTTTCCTCCAGCACTACACTTCAAGGGCGTCTATCTTCTTCCTTTCTCAGGCTCTGAGTGTCTGTCACACCGTAAAAAATACAGGGAAAATCAGCGCCTCTACGAGTCTCATCTCGGTGGTATTCGTCATGCCTCTATCACTCCATATCTTTTACGTTTTACTCATGGCATCTTTTGTCATGCAAATCCTTATTTTCACTTCTGTTTCACAACCTCCTTCGCCACTTAGAGTCGAGCCTAGGTATATGAAGATGTTCACAGTCTGTGAGAGCATTTGTTCTTACAGATGTGTTTGCTCGGTCGATCACCGTTTAATCAAGTGGATGAAATACTTTGAATCAGATCATGTCGAGAATCGGAAGAGCTAAGGATAGGAATGTGTGTGAATGTGCTAAAAACTTTATACTTCTCTCTAGTTTGCTCTCATCTTGAATATCCAGTGTCATTTGATCTCCTTGCCGTGCTGTCCATATTCATCATATTGAATCTGTACAACATCGCTTCTCACGTGGAATTGCATGGAGATTAGGGCGAGAAAATGGCGATTACCCCTATGATGAAAATGAAAAAACCATAAACATTTCTTTACTAGAAAAGTGTAGGAAAGACCTCATTTGCATTTTTTAAATATTTCATTGTATTTTTAACTCACCTTCTGCAACTGTTCAACTCATCCAGTTCGACATTCCTTGCCGTAGACTCAATGAATTGCTTTTCCTCAATCAACCCTCTACTAATTATGGATACCATTCTCCACTGTCTAGAATGTCGAGACTTATTAACTCAAGCCAGCGCCTTGAAAACGTTGGTACCAGTCTTATTGATTTGAAGATTTTTATTTGGTATGTCTGAAATCATGGACTCGTAAAACGTTTTTCATGCTTGAATTTTATGTTCTTTCAAATGTTTATTTTTGTCATTGCTTCATTCTTGTATTATGTATGTGCTGTTTTTTTTTCTATATTTCGTGTATTTTGTGTAATTAGACAGTGGTCCGTTAATAAAAAAATTTATAACAAAAAAAATTAACAAACCAGGGAGTCTGTTCCAAGAGAAGATTGTGTGGCGTTCCATTATCTCTGCCCGCACCTGGAAATGGGGAAATGGCATAATGGTTAATTCGTTTTTTTTCACCGTACGGTGAGGAATTTTCTCTATTTTTAAATCATTTTTTCTTCTGCTGGAATGGGCACATGATCCTTTTGACAAATCTAAGCCTATAGGTTTTTTGGAAGGTCTCTAGTTTAGTTCCTTTTACTTTATGCTCCTTGAATAGGTTTCTGGCAGCTTAACACCTTTTACTTTAACATTTATTTTAAAATAAAAGTTAATCTAAACCATTTGGAAATGTATTTCATCATCATCAATAGCATTTCAGGCTTTCGTGTTTCCTTTTGACAGGACGTATTTTTATTGTGGAAAATTGTAAAACCCTCCCCAAAACGACAGTCAACTGAGTGAAATGAGATATTGTCTTCGTACTTCAACATAGGGAGCTCTTGTGAGGTTTCACCTAAAAATAACAAGCAGAGAAAGCAAACGAGTTAAGGTCTATTCACATCTACCAGCACCGCGCAGTATAGAACATTACAGCACAGACACAGCACAGACACGAGTACGGCTGGCATCTGAACTATCATCTGTTTTGACCACAACATGTTTGAGGATTTTATAATCCTTTTCCCATATTTATTATTATTGTATTACCTTAAATCTCGGACCAATTAATTCAATCATTTTCCCGATTTTAGCAATATCCTCATATAATGACGCCAACTGACGAAGATAGCCGTGCTAACGGTGTGTGTCAAGATATTCTAGCCGACAATCTCGGCCGTCACTGGCCCGTGCATATGCGGATACGTTACGCTTACGTACGCTGTAATATGAATGTGTTCATAGATAATTATAATGTTGTCGTGTCTGTACTATACTGCTCTAGACTGCGCGGTGCTGGTAGATGTTAATAAACTTTAAGAGGAACGGCTGCGCTGCCTGTTTCATACACAACTTAATTTTGGATTTGCCGTTCCTCTCTAGGCTTATTCTTATATTTTTAAAGAAATACAGGTTTTACTAAATACTCGCTCACACGGATCGATTTCAACGCTGCTGTTATCGTGGCGGGTGATCGACATTTCTTTTAACGGTTAGTAAAGAGTTACACGGAGCTACCGAGAAATATCTGGAACTACGCGCAGGAAGTAGCGAGAGAACTGTCAAATGTCGTCCGAACCTCCTTCTGTATTTTTCAAACGACTGACTGATTCATTTGAACTGTGCCGAGCTGAGTAAACAATTTATTGTTAAGGCCTCGCATACAAGGGAAAGAATTCCCGACTGGATTAGTTGATGAGAAAAAACGAACGTTTCTGCGGTACTTTTTAGAGAACTAGCTTTGGACGATTCACTTGTCTATAGAAATATTCTTCGGCTAACTCGAGGAAAGTTTGATTAACTTATGAAAAAAGATACACTGATGAAACGTGCGATTCCATGTAACGCCAAACTAGAAATCACCTTGTATTGCGTTACTTGGCAAGTGATGATACGCTAAAGTCATTATAATTATTCATAGTTCCTCATAACACGGTATCAACACTTTTGGCTGGCGTATTTTAAATAAACCAAAATGTCATCGCCATGGCAAGTACCTCACGTGACCGTCGAAGTCGTGCATTTATCGCGATCAGAATTGAACATGTTCTAATCGGATAG
Source organism: Halesus radiatus (assembly GCA_022606495.2). Lineage (NCBI taxonomy): Eukaryota > Metazoa > Arthropoda > Insecta > Trichoptera > Limnephilidae > Halesus > Halesus radiatus. The sequence continues at coordinate 11,557 of JAHDVE020009849.1, read as the reverse complement.
CGCGAATATTGAAAAACGGCTAATTGAGCTACTCGCAGCGAATACCGTGTCCAACGAAGCGATTTCGACGTTACTATTCAAATAGCAGCGTTGAAATCGTTCTGTGTGACCGAAGCTTAAATGTCAGTTCTTTTTGAGCCACATAACGGCGAAAACCTGCAACTGGGTCACGTCACCGTCGAAATCGCGCGTTTATCGCGATCAGAATTGTTCTTATTTAACATGTTCTTATTAATTGTTTTCGTGTTTGATTCGTAAAACTCCATTTAATTTATTATTTCAATTATTATTAAGTCCTGAGTATTTTAGTTTTTATTATTGTGACAGCGGAACATGTTCCAATCGCATCGTGCGATTGTTTAAAAGCTGATAATTGAAACAGCCAAGCGATTTCAATGTTGCTATTCAAATAGCAGCATTGAAATCGCTCTGTGTGATCAGAGCTATAACCACTAGCCGTTATTTTCATCTAAATATTCTCACTCAATATTTTACACATTTGATAAAAATTTATCTTCATAAATATAAAAGTAATGATTGAGTATCTTTTATATTTCGATTCGACAGACATGTCAAACTTTGCGCGATTCGTAAATCTCTTAAGACATGTTCGTTTACAGTGGAAGTTCTTACGGACCCTCCCTCCGTTCTTCCCAATTCTCGCCACGTCTTCTTGAGATGACCTCGATATCTTTATCTGCCACTTGATCCAATATATGCTTCTCCGTATACCAACTTTTCTCGCCAATATTTGGCGTAAACAGAAATCTCGTATCTACGCAATGCCTCACAAAAGTATTATGTAAAGGAAATTCAATTTCAGGCACACAGCATGTTAAATTAATGCTGATTATGCTGATTACAACATTATATTGGCTCGATTTAATTAAGCAAATATTTATTTAGGTAATTACTCGTATGTAACCTTTTCATCAAAGGGGTGGTTGTTAGCCCGGTGAATGAGACGCTCGACTAGCAGTCGGACTACACTATAACAATAATTATAACAGGTTTTTAAAGTTATTGCACATAATTAAGTAATAAAAATTGTTAGACAATTGTTAAATAGAATTATTATAGACGATTCTTAGTATTCATGCATTCATATATTCCTGATGATGACAGCATTGCTGTCGAAACATGTAGATGTTTCTGTATATTTATAAAGTGGTGTTAACAAAGCATATTTTTTAATTAATTTATTCTTAATAGACAATTAAATATTATTGATAAACAAATATATTTTAATGAAAATAAAACAATAACTTTGTTTATAACCACGAGAATTTTATTTAATTTTATTACGACCGACCGGTTTCGCTTAAGATAAGCATCTTCAGGGTACAAAAATTAAACTGATCAAAAATACATAGTGTGTGTGTGTAATTTTTGTACCCTGAAGATGCTTATCTTAAGCGAAACCGGTCGGTCGTAATAAAATTCTCGTGGTTATGAACAAAGTTATTGTTTTATTTTCATTAAATATGTCTAACCACAAAGTGACTGCTTTCTATCAAAATATATTTTTTTTAAATTGCCATCTCTTAAACTTATTCAGAACAATTATTGTTATTTTTGCACCTTGGTTGTTCCTTGATATTGCTTGAATTTTAATTTTCTAATATAAACATAATAACTGTAATTTTATAATAATTTTTGTTTAGTTATGGAAAAAAAATTACATTAATACCCAATTATGTACCTCTCTCACCACTATTTTTTTTATTTTTGTCTGTGTTTATAATTTGTCTATCCTTATATGTCATTATTTTTTTATACATTGTATCCTGACGAGGGAACCATTAGTTTCGAAACACGAAAATATTTCATTATTAATTATAGTGGTTTTAACAAAATAATTTGTATTATTTAATCAAATATAATGCCATAAAGTGAATTTGTGTTTATTGAAGAAGTTATTGTTCTCGAGTTTATTTACAGTAGTTACAATTATTTTATTTTTTATACTAACGTGTAAATAAATCATTTACATATTACTGACAATTAACAGAAAGTTAACATTCAACTTAACTGCTTTCAAATCACTAGAGTATTAAATCTTCTTCGCATTGAACAAACATTCCAGTGAAAAATATAACGACTTTAAAAATATATTCAATTTATCTTTTATACCTTATTGAAGTTTGTAAACCTCATTGTAATATTTAATCATCGAAGAAGATAATATTAACACATCCCAAATGAACCACGAAACCGAAAAAACAACAGAAATTAAAAAGATTTCAGTCGCATCTGGGACTCGAACCCAGGACCTCTACCTATCCGGGGTAACCGCTTAACCAACTAAGCTACTGAGACCAGTTCAATTTACGCCATTTACAACGATATCATACTTCAAGTTCAAGACTTGTTAATATTATCCTCCATTTTTATAAATTCCATATTATTGGCTGCTATCCTTATGATGATTGCAAAGTTTCATCCCGAACTCAATTGCAATCGGAATAGAGTCTCGGATATACCCACCCGATTTTTATTTCACCGGCCTCTCTCCATACAGCTTGCCACGTTATTAGTGGGCAGACGCATCCAGAACCCGGGAACCCCTGCTAAGTCACCTGCCGTAGCGAACCACTTGTGATGACCTATGGTAGAGGTGTTGGTTATTCAATAAATGGTTCCAGGGGTGGCGCTACCCATACCCGCCTCCCAAATTGCTTAAAAGCCCTGCGGGCGTTCAATAAATAAATATGCCATAATACAGGGAAATTTTCTGCTGACTATTCAGGATAATATAGATTAGCATTAATCGACAATAAACAAACAAAATATTAATTAATCGTGTAATTATCAAAGTCAACATAACGTGCCATGCCAACTGGCGTAAGCTTTCCTTTTGTGACCACATAAATAATGTCACTTAAACTTCTCAACTTCATCGATAGACTTGCCTGTGACTTTTAGAATATAAATACCCTAAAAACTAATCTTAAATATGCCAGTTTCATTTGGTCTCCTTTCTGCGCTGTGCATATTCATAATATTGAATCTGTACAACACATCTTCTTACGTGGAATTGCAGGGAGATTAGAGCGAGAAAGAGGGCGATTACTCTAGTGATGAAATTGAATAAACCATAAACATTTCTTCGTTAGAAAATCATAAGAAAGACTTTGATCCCATTTGCATTTTCAAAATAATTCATTGTATATTATTGGCGCACCTTCTTTGTTGCAACTCATTCAGCTCAACATTCCTTGCCGCAGACTCAATCAACACTACTAATAATGGTTACTGTTCTCCACTGTGCAGAATGTCGAGACTTGTTAACTCAAGCCATGGCTTTGACATTTTTGGTATCAGTCTAAAAGATTTTTGTCAAGCTTTACGAAATTAAAAATCGAAGATTATCATTTAGAACGTCTAAAATCATGGACACTACCAAAACCTTGTTCAGGCTTTGAATTGAATGTTCTCTCAAATTTATATTTTTGTCATGTCTATTGTGTATGTGCTGTTCTTTTTCTGTAGCTCTTGTTTATTTAATGTCGTGTTACGTACTTGTGTAATTGGACAATAGTCCGTCAGTAAAAAAATTGATGTATTAAAAGGGGACCTATAATGTTGTCCATTTGTTGGTTTTGTTTAGGATTTTATTGAATCCGTGACCTTTGTATGGCTTTGTGTCGTAGCCAAGGCATTTATTAGGCTACATTTAAAACATTTTCCATTACTTACGGTCCGTACTTTCACTATTGGCAGGCTGAATGTCGATGGGAAATCGATGTGATGTACGCCCATTCTGTCACGTGAAAAAGCGGCCCTGTTTCAGTTAAATAGATGCCTGTACATAAAACAAACAACGTTTTTTTTTACGTCGTACGTAATATATTTACCTCCATTTGGTTAAGTATTACAGCATGCTTAACTTTGCAGTCGGTGGCATTTTAGTTTATTAATTGATTCATCCAAAAAACAAAATGATTAATGGTTTTTGTGTTTAATTCGTAGAACTCAATGTATTTTTTTTACTTTAATGTAAATCCAATTTAATAATGTTATTATTAAGTTCTGCAAGCATTTCAGAAAAAAATAAACATAACACATATTTTTTATTATCCCCAGTGACGTATTATTTGAAGAGATACGTATTCTCGGTGTAAGATAATTATGGATAAGAAAAATTATATTACACACACAAAAACAACGTCACCACTACCCATCCATAGACAACTATCACGACACCTGTCATTCTAGAAGTAATCCAATAGTTCCACCTACTACCATGACATTCCTTGCTCAAAGACAATTTTCACACTTAGTTCCAAAAATGTTCAACGTCATACCCGATACATGGAAATCGAAAAGTGCGACTGTTCTGCGCAAATTGGTCTATGATTGGTTTCTTGGTTTAGGGAGAGTCAAAAGCGAACATATTCTGACTAACAATTAATTCTTTAATTTGTTTTTTTTTTATTAATTACAAACGCTTACATTAGTGGCGCTTTGGCCTTATTACTATTACTATCTCAGAGTTTGATTTACTTGTCTGAATTTGTGTTAAATTATTGTGCTCTATGGGAAAATATCTTAACTAGATTAAAAACCCTAACCAAGGAAAGGAAAAGGGGCGAACATTTGGTTATAAACAATTTACTAAAGTTACTTTGTGTACTTACTAAATAAAATATATTTAATATATTATTAACTATTTGCTGCGCCCTCTTCGGGCTGCATCCACGAGTTTCGTCGTCGGCTCATGAAACTGAGTGATACGTAACTCAATCATATCAATATTGCTCAATAATAATTTTTTTAGTATTCAATTTTAAATGCATCTTTTTTCCTCATAACAAGCAGTACCTAATAAACACATAAACATAATTGTTTATTCTATATTTGTTTTTCTCATCTCTTCATAACTTTTTTTCTGTACTATTCTATGGCTATATAATATTACCATACTATGTCAATACTAGTTTTTTCCCTTCTATTTTTTTATGTAATGGCACTTACTATGAACTAAACTTGTCAATTTGGCTGTCCTAAAACGGGATTTGTTCCCAGTTGGGCAGTAAAAGCTGTGTTATATTTTATTGTTTAATAATGTGTGTTAAATAAGACAGTTTCAGGAAGGCGCTTGGGGACGTTTTGATGAGTAAATGCGATAGTGTTAATAGCCTGTTTATTGTACTCAGATGGAAGTGTATGTATTGTTTATGTGTGTGGAGATATATGTGTACTCGTATGTATACACGCAGGTGTATGTATTTGTATGTGTATATATGCGTATGGATGTGTGTATATATATATGTGTGTTTACTTGTTTATGTATGTATGCACCTATGTGCACATGTGTGCATGCATGAACAAATAAATAAAAAGTTATGTATATTTTTATAATCCAATCCTTATGCATGTCTTTTTCTCCTTTCTATCTTCTACTTTCTTTTTTAATTTTTCCAATTTTCAGAATGTTTTTATACTAAATCCATATATTTACACTATACTATACTCCATTGGTCACCATGAAACAGGCAGTCGCCAAGTATGGTGATTTAATATATCTACTCTATGTAAATGATTTAATTAAATATCGTGCATTTTATAAATATATAAATAATGATGTAGTTTGGTGGGTGGGAATCGCAGGGGTTCTCTTATCACTCCAGCGAAGAAAGACTCCGTGTTCAGATTAAGGAAATGAAAAATGTTCTTCCTATAATTAGGTGAATTAGCAGTGTTTAAAATAGGGAACGTGTGTTATTGTGCATCGTGTTTCTATGGGAAACCAGTGGAGTCTAACTAACTAACTAACTATATTACTAACTAACTAACTAACTAACTAACTAACTAACTAACTAACTAACTTACTAACTAACTAACTAACTAACTTACTATCTAACTAACTAACTAACTAACTAAATAACTAACTAACTAACTAACTAACTAACTAACTAACTAACTAACTGACTAATAATAATAATAATAATAATAGTTGTATGATTTGTATAGCGCCGTTTTTGTGAAAAATCACCTCAAGGGCCTTGTAACTGAATAACTAACTAGCTTACTAACTAACTAACTAACTAACTAAATAACTTACTAACTAACTAACTAACTAACTATCTAACTAACTAACTGACTAATAATAATAATAATAATAGTTGGATGATTTGTATAGCGCCGTTTTTGTGAAAAATCACCTCAAGGGCCTTGTAACTAAATAACTAACTAGCTTACTAACTAACTAACTAACTAACTAACTAAATAACTAACTAACTAACTAACTAACTAACTATCTAACTAACCATCACGCCGTTTCACCACAGGGGTAAGCAGAAAGGACGGACCACTAAACAACTCGATCTTCGAATACACTCCTCGCTTCATTCACATTCATATATCGTCTCATACATTCTCTTCTATTATTCTGACTTCTGACATGGCCCGACTCAATTATTTGATTCACTCTATAGTGCCATGTCTTCCTCGGCCGTCTCCGGCTTCTTCTTCCAATCAAATTCACATCACATATTCTCCTTTAACTCCTTTCTTCGTTCATTCGCTCTACATGCCCAAACCATCTAAGCGTTCCTTTCTTAATCTGACTCATTACGCTTGCATTCTGGTTGCTCATACATGGTTTTAGCGCACATTCGCCTCAGAGATCTCATTTCTACAGCATTCAGTCTACTTTCATCCTTCCTCTTCCAGTTCCACGCCTCACTGCCATACACCAGAGTTGCTATCAGCACTCCAGTGGAGTCGTTTTCAGTATGTCGAGACATTCTCATATTTGGCATCGCTATTGCATAGGTTTTGTGAACAAAATAGTTCACTCTTTCGTTAGTTCCTCGTTTTGCCGACTGCAAAGTTAACCTGTCAAGTTGTTAGGGGGTGCTAAGACATTTTTAATAACTATCGTATATATTAACCCCTTTAGTGCCAAATATATTTTTCCAAAATGTTTTAAAATACCAAAAGTAAAGTCTATTTTTATAGATAAATTATATGAACATGAGAAAATGTTTCATTTCTGGAAAAATAAACCAATTTTTATTTTTTTATTTCTTTCAACATTCTCTTCACTAGGTTTCAAAATATGATACAGAAATTGAATACTACATATTTATTGAAAATAAAATGAAAGAAAATATGAAGAAAATGTACAGGGTTTATTTACAAACAAACTCCAAGCAGACCCTTTTTACACGAAGAACATATCAAGTTGGATCTTTTCACGGCATCTTCCGATTAACAGGAACCACAATATCACTCTCATAGTCGCTAATGTAGTCTTCAAATTTTTCTGCCATTTCAACATCTTCATATGAACTTTCACTTGTGCTTGACATTTCGGAATCGAAATTAGGAATATGAAAAAAAAAAATGGTGTTTGTAGAAAAAAAGTATGATCCAAAAAAGAAAGAAAGCAATTTTATGAAAAAAATATGAATATGTGAACACGACATCCGCCAACGCGCACCAAAAGTAAACTGTCGAAAGGAGCGCTGTCGCGCCGCCGGAAATTTTCGCATGCCTACCTACAAGCGCGAAGGCGCTCTTCGGCACTATAACGGTTTGTAGAATTTTTTTATGAGAATTTACCACAACTATCCTCTGTGTGGGACTTTGACAATTGAGGTATATTGTTTGGGTAAAGAAATGGAATAGGAGATGGGAAGGAAGAAGATTAAATAGTACCTGGCTATTCAAATAATTTTATTTTCATAAATCGATTTTATAAATTTTATTTTAATATCTTGACGCCAGCCGGTTTCGCTTAGATCAAACCTTCATCAGGATAATTATAATAACAATTAACAATTATACTATAATAACGATAGCAATTATAGTTATAATACGTGTCCTGACGAAGCTTGAACTAAGCGAAACCGGTCAGCGCTATAATGTAATAAATTCTCGATTTATAACAGAGTGATCGTTTTATTGATTTTTGAATTTATTAAATTGACTAGACTTATAAATATTTAAAGAATTTCATTTGGACCAAAGATCTTATCACTCTGCTTCGAATCTCATCTCTGAATTTGAAGCTTACTAAACGACTAATACGGTTGAAATCTTCGCTATATAAGATGTGCGCGCGCATCAGTAGCGTTTCCTCAAGCAGCGCCAAGCTGTTTGTAATCTGAGAGAGTTGCTTTATTATTACGCTATATTTCTGTACAACGAAATGAATTGCCCCTTTTCAAGAAAGTTTCACAAGACGCTCTAAATGAAATAATAGCATATTTATTTGATCTTTCATACTGCTAAATATTTCTCCACCGTCAGACATCAAATAAAAATATGTTTTTTTAGTATTCTCGCAGCAAACAGTAAAAATAGAGCCCTGAAACTGGAAATAAATATTAAAATAAATTTGCCAAGTTGGGTGTTTCCCCGCGAGGAGTTGTAATTAAATTTGAACCGGATAGCCCCAGTCAAACATCCTTTTCACCAAGTGATCCCTGCCTTATTCCGAACGATTTTTTAATCATAACGTAACGGATATTAAAATATATCTCCTGTTAAAGAGTCTAACTTGGCCCCTAAAGGGGAACATGGTCCCATTTTACAAAATAATTATTAAAAAATCGAATAAAATATGCTTAAAAAAATTGTTACATATAGTGGCATATTTTGTCAATTACGTGAAAAACTTGACTTGTATTCCCCCAAATACTCTGAAATATCGCCATTCAGAATCTTAACTTTGCTTGAAACGATTTTTGTCGTGTTTAGTGGTCAGATCTAAATAAACAGGGACATTCCAACCTTCCTCTACTCTCTCCGCTTCCTTCAGCATCACAACAATCTCAAAATTTAGGGTGTCGTTAACTCACTGGCTTCGGGCACAAATTTTATTCCGCACACAAAACTAACCACTAACGAAAGTTAATAAGCGGACTCTTCGCCAAACAGACCTGTTGTCGTTTTTGTATCCTTCGAGATGTTTAGTTGGCGACCAGCCGGCTGCCGCTGACTCAGCATAATCTACACACCTATTGAGCGATTTTATAAACTAGCACGACACGGCATGCCGTGGACGTCCGTGGAAAACTATTCCGTCAATCGTTTTTTATAATTTACTTCGTGGTCATGAACGGCATTTGTGCATCAAATTATTCTTGTAACTACACACTACACTGGTCAAAATTTCCCTCGCTGTTTTACGGGGAACGAGGTGTCCAATGGCTACGGTACGCTAAGCCGTTGCCATCCGCGGTATGCCATTGCCGCGGACGGCAAATTAAAAGCGTCTCCATACAAACCAATCATTTTGTTTCCCTGTTTCCGTTACGCCGTGCCGTACCGTAGGCATGCCGTTATCGTGCAAATTATAAAAACGCCAATTGTAATCTTAAAAATGCTATAATATAATTGGCACGGTCGTTAAAATATGGACCGCCTATAATTAAAAAAATTGACAATAAAGATTTTTTTATACATGAAATAAAATAAACATTTACTCCAACCGGTTTCGCTTAGATCAAGCTTCGTCGGGGCAAATATAATAACTAAAGATAATAATACATAATCATTGTATATATTGATTTTTCTGAACTCGCAAACCACCTAATCTCATCAAACCATACTTTAAATAAAGCCACGCGAACTAGTCTTTTGCATAAAAACGGTATAGGAATTAGATTAGACAACTTAGAAGCACTAGACATTAGGAAATCTTAAATCAGTTATCCTACTAAAAATCAAACAAATGTGTCCTATAGTCCGATTTTAAACACGTTCCCTGTGAATCCATTCAATTTTTACCTTCCCCTCATATTTCGGTATGGATACCTCTCTTATGTTGTCTCACTCACTCATTTAATTATTATTATATGTAGTCTATTTTTCACTAATAATGGCTCTGTCTTTTTTATATCATCATAGAATTGTCTTAATGACTTCATTATTTTCTTATTAAACTGTTTTGTTTACTCTTCAGTTGTTATAATATATATTATTGTTGTCTCCCTCTTGCACATAATACTCTTCTATTTTTCTCTCTCTCTAATGTTTTGTTCTCTTTTCTCTCTCTTTTGTATTATCTCTATTTCACTCTATTGTATTCTGTAACTATATGGAACCGATAAGTCTATATTATTCTTTAGTTATTATATTTACCCTGACGAAGCTTGATCCAAACGAAACCGAAATACAGAAAAAATAGTGGTTTATTAATAGTGTGATGTATCTATCATACACACTCGCCACACTGTTGTTCAATATCGGGTTATGTTCTCATTTTATAAATAGTAAAATTTTGTATCACACATAAACACGTTCCATTGTTGTGTAAATTATCACTTAAAAGAAGGTCAACAATCATTACATAAGTTATTTTAAAATGTAAATATGTTAGTTGTAAGTCTGTATTGCTAAACCATAGATGTTAGCCATACAACAATATTGATTAAAAGGATCTCATAAATATGTTTCTCACTAGTTACAGGTCTTAGTTGTACTCGTAAGTCGCTAGCCATATACCTGTAAGTCTTAGATGCAATGCACTCAATTATAAGTCTGAGTTAGTTAGTTTCTAGTTATAAATCTTAAATGTAAGCCATTAGTAATAAATCTAAAATGTTAGTTATTAGGTATAAGCCTAAGTGATTTTTTTTTTGTGAAAATTAAGAGCAAATCCACAATTTACATATATATAATAATAATAAAAACAATAAATTTTCCACTGCTGGTGTTAAATACTATAAGTAAAGTTTGACAATATACAGTTGTAATTTAAATAACTTAACTATGTCGGTCGGGGGAGGAGAGGGTGGAGGGGAACATAGGAGTGGGATAAAGTTACAAAGGACAACAGTAGATGGACAAGGTGATAAGATATAGGTTAAATAAATTATGTTGTAAAGCGCCCTTGCGGTGATTTTCTCACGAAAACGACGCTATAGAAATAATCCGTTTATTATTATTATTAATCTTATGAAAATATATTTATTAAATGTTTTTATCGACAAAAAACTGTTTTCAAATGTGATCATTTTACCCCCTAGGGGGCAAAGTAAGACACTTTTACGTTACACGTGCCAAGCACTTAATATTTCTTTAAAACGCTCAGTTTCCATCGCAATTCCATCTGTCGATATGAGGCAGTTGTTGAATCAAATATCATTTAAAAAAGATAAACGAGGTGTTTGTGCGTGTGAATGACGGAAAAGGGGAGGAGAAAGAGAAAGAGGATTTGTGGAAATGGATTCGTGGACAGGTAGAACGAGGAAGAAGGCAAACCGAAAGAAATTCGCAGTCATGTAATATTTATTTAGACATACGCACGTATCGAGGCAGACAGCGACGCTCTGCAATGTATGGTTCCGAAATACAGATTTTCTCCCGGTTTTTTGTGTTATTTTTTTATGTCAATACCACGCGTGGTTAACATTGCCTGAAGCCAGTAGGGCTATTTCATGTCACTCCCAATATTGGGATATTGGGGGAGGCGAAATAAAATAGACAAGGAGATGGAGAACAGAGGGTGGAAGTTGGAAAGAACATTGAAACTTTGATCTTGTTATTGTTGCGCAGTATTTCTTTATACACGTGATTCGAAAAAAACGTTTGATACGTC
>JAHDVE020009848.1:0-41849 GCA_022606495.2 Halesus radiatus | reverse complement strand
ATATATATTTTCGTATGAATCGGTAACTTGGTCATGTGACATTATAATTTAAAAAATAAAGCAATAACTATGTTTACATCACTTTTATTTATACTTTTGCCGACCGAGTTCCGCTACTACCGTAGCTTCTTCAGGGCAGTATACAACTAAACTATGAACTAAGATACACATGTCTTATACATTGATAAAAACTGGCGAGTGACGGGCCAAGGGTGAGAGATCAGCAGGTACCTGACCGGAAAGGGTATGTACTTTGTTTATTGCGAATAATTTTTAGAATTGAACTTTTATTTAAATTTATTTGATTATTAATGAGAACACTATTTGTGTTTTTGGCTTTCCTTATTTCTAACGCTTTTATATTATCTAGTCGTATGCCTATTCCATTTTTATGCAGTAAACTAGTGTCTGTATTTTTATTAAATGTGTGGTTTGTTTCTAAGAGATGGTTGGCAAATTCCGAGAACCCATTATTATTGAGACATCTTAAGTATTCTTTTACCCGGATATTAACATTTACTCTACGTAAAATGCGGAGCAATCGTCGCATTGAAGTGAATAATGCCCGAGTGACCTAAACTGTCTTCTTTATCTTTACCATTAATTAAATATTGACCTATTCTATTGTATGTGTAAAATGCTGGTTTAATATCTGACGCAAGGTTTTTAATGCTTTGTTGAGAAAAGTTATTGATATATAAGATTCTACTAAGAATTAAAACTTATTTGACGAAATTTTTTTTTGTTTTTTTTTTTTAATTTAGTTTTATTAAGTAAGTTTTCATGATAACCGTTATTTATTGCGATTTGTTTAATTATGGATAATTCTAGTAAAAATTTAGCAATTGATAATGGGGCCGTAACCAACCGGTGGATCATCGAGTGGAAAGCGGAATGTTTGTGGGAGGTAGGATGATTAGAGGTGTTATGAATGTATATGTTAATGGCTATTATTTTTTTTAAATAATACAAACCAAATATCACATATGTGACTTGCGACAATTATGACACGTATTTTTTTTTTTAAAATAATCGTTATTAATAATATAGATCAACTAACTAACCATCACGCCGTTTCTCCGCAGGGATAGGCAGAGAGGACAGACCGCCAAACAACTCGATCTTGACATACACTTCTACCTTCATTCACATTCATATATCGTCTCATACATTCTCTTCTATTATTCCGACTTCTGACATGGCCCGACTCAAGTATTTGATTCACTTGATCCATGTCTTCCTCTGGCGTCCCCTACTTCTTCTTTCTTTCACATTCGCGTCATATATTCTCCTTACACTCATTTATTCGTTCATTCGCTCTACATGCCCAAATATTCTAATCTTGCTTTCTTAATCTTGCTCATGACTCTTATATCAGCTTTGCATTCTTTACGAATCTCAATATTTTTCGATCATACGTCGTTTTACCACACAATGCCTTAGAGATCTCATTCCCATGAAAATGAACAGAAAACACTTCTCTAAGTGGTGCTCACATTTGATAAAGGAAAAAAAACATATTTCACAATAATATCATTTATCATTCAACTTGCTTAGAACTAGAATAAAACATCTGATTAGAATCTGTTAGACAAATATTTCGATGTAATAAAAGAAATTTTAAAAACAACCCGAAAGGTTTTTGGAAATTTGTAAAAAGCAAATACAAAAACTCATTCGATATATCTAAATGATAAAAAGACTACTCAAGGTCAAGTCATCTGCAGGCTCTTTTCTAAACACTTTCAATCTGTTACAAACCACACAATAATAACTCGTCACTTTGGTTGGACAGGATTCTAACTTCACATTACCTAGTTCTGAGATGTCTGAGTTCTGAGATGTTCTGAGTTCTGAGGTGTCAAAGTTTGCAAAGACGATAATTCATTTTACATTGTTTGATTATGAGGTTAAATTTTGTTTGAAATATTTTAGTTCTATATTCTAAAAGAAAAAAAAATGGTACGTACAATTACCGTTTTAGAACATACCTAAGCATGATAGAAGCAAATACCAGCTAGGGCATTATAATTCATTTCATATAGTTTTAACTACATTTGGATCCTTGTTCAACAAGTTTGTCTTGTTTTTGTATTAGAAATATGAATAATTAGAATAAAGAAAAATAGAATATTTTTTAATAACATATATTTTTTTATGGTATAAATTATACAAAATAATGGAAAAAAGGATACAGCATTTTAAGTAAAATTTAAAACATTTTTTATTGGGATTTTACAAAAAAACTTCATAGATAGGATTATAATAATCTCAATATTACTAATTGTCTTTTATTAAAAAAAAATGAAAACACAAATTCTGTTATGCAAACATTATAAAATATTCTGTAGTGGGTTGGTGAGAGTTTTTAAAATCAACCTTACAGAATACTATAGATAAAGCAACCTTATTTTAAAGATTTGGTTACCACATCGAAGCTTTTTAATTATTAAAAAAATATTTTTATAAAATCGATCCACAATACAAAAAGGGCGAACTAATTGTAAAAGTAAGCATCAAATTTAACGAGAAAAGAGCATGCCGAAAGTCAAGGTCAGTCGGTTACTCAGAAGGTACTAATCTGTTAATAATAATAATAATAACAAAGCATTTATATAGCGCAGTTTTGTGTTATTTCACTTCAAGTGCGCTTAACTCTAAATAAACTTAAACACGATTAAATAACTCCATTCAGTGGTATTCCTACAGTGCTACTTTTACATACTATTTATACATTCTTAACATATTACATACATTCTTGCTTATTCTTAATATTACTCCTACAGTACTCCTTAGGTGCATATTCATAAAAAAATTACATTATATTATACAGTATACATATGGCTATACAACAATAATACATTCACAATATTACTACAAAAATAGTAACATTTTAAGACAGGAGTCGGGTTATGTTCAGCAATAACGGACTTCACATAATTTTTTTTTTTTTTAGAAAATATATATACGGAGGAAACCGAAACCAAACAACTACCAGAGGCTCGAGGAAATGACTTTTTATAATAAATTGAAAAGAAATTAAAATTTATAGAGAGAAGGATTTTTTAAATAAGTTTGTTTTTAAAGCCCGTTTAAATTCAGTCAATTTATGGACATTAGTAAGAGCTGGGGGAAGTTTATTCCAAATGAGAGGGCCATTTACGCGAAAAGAGCGATCATAGTAAACGGCTCGATTTGACCTTGAATGTTCAATTAGACGATTAGTAGCATCTAGATCTGCTGACCTCAGAGTAAGCTGTCTATCACTTAAGTCCTGTCGGATGCATAGTTCAGATATATAGGCTGGCGCCATTCCCTGCAATGCTTTGAAGGTCAGTAAGCAGATCTTGAACTCTATTCTTTCAGGGCATCGAAGCCAATGAAGCTGATCCCTTAGAAGTGGGGTTATATGACAATATTTAGATTCACCAAATATCATTCTCGCCGCAGCATTGAAGACGGACTGGATTCTATTGAATTGTTTTTGAGGGAGGCCAGCATATGCACTATTACAATAGTCCATACGTGAAACAACGAAGGAATTTATGAGTGATTTTGCTCCATCAGAGGAAAGACATCTCCTGATTGATTTTACCTGCCTAAGATGGAAAAAACCAGAACTGTTGTCAGTGAAACATAAAATAATCTTGTTTTAATGTTTGAGAAATTTTAGATTTCACCAAAGCAGACATAAAAGTCACGTTTCCCTTGAATGCCAGTCCAAACATTATGGCCACGTCCTAATAGATTGTTTTTCTTTAATATATGTTAATCTTAAATACCTAATACAAGATTAATCCTCAAAATCAGAAATCGTTAAATAGAATATAATCTTCTTTGCAAACTCATATCTCAGAACGAGATAATGTGAAGTTAGAACCCTATACAAACAAAGTGACGAACTGTATTGCTCCTAGAAATTGTCAGATACATACGAGTACAATATGGCAATTGCACAAGGTTCTAAGCGATGTAAAATAAATGGATATTTAAAGTACTCGATGCTAGAACTGCGTCATACAAGTATCTACGAAAATACTGCAGAGATGGCACTGAACATTATTTAGGTTATAGAATTGAGCAAAAGAAATGGTTTTGCACTCAAAAGTCATTTTCACAAAAAAACGTCAGTTAGAACCCTATCCAACCAAAGTGAAAAACTATTTACCACAAATTCCAAAAGAAAGTCTTGGTGAAATCAATATTTCACCTTCAACCATATTAATTAAATATTTAAAAAAAAACTGAAAACCAGTAAGGGATCCTAAGTATTCCTCCTAATTTTATCATAACGTGCTGCGATGCCCCTGTCAAACCACTCTGCCTGATTTTTAATAAATCACTTAAATAAGTATTTCCAGTAAAATAGAAAACAGCTATTATTACTCCCATCTTTATGAGAGGTTATAAGAATGATTAAAAAATATAGACCCATCTCTAAACATGACTGCTTAGAAAAGTTATTCGAGTTAATAATGTATGACTGTCTATTCGCTCACTTAGGTAAACATATAATTATCGAGCAACGTGGCTTCTTCCCTCAGCGTTCCACTACAAAAAACCTCTTGATTACTCCCAATACATCCGCGATAGCATTGAAAATCGAATACGAGTGGATAAACAAAGAAAATTTACCCGTGTGATTGTATATCGTGAAGGTTTATCTGATCAATTTGGAACTTACAATGATAGAATTTCGCACTATAAACTACAATATCTGTCAGTCAGACGTAAACTTTCTGGCGTATTCCTTTTATCCAAAATTATACATGCATAAAGTGATACAACAAATATTTTATCACAAATACATATCAATACACCAACAAGAAAATCAACAAGGAAGATAAACGACTTTTTCTGTATTAAGGCCTATCACACAAATACGGGATATTTCTCTCCTTTACTGCAGATATTAAGAAATTACAATACTATGCACCTCTAACAAAGAATTAAACACTTTTAATGGTACGATTATACAAGTAAAAAAAAAAAGTTTTTCATTAACATCAAGCTGATAACATGATGCCCTTTATTAAGTACCAAAATAGTGTACCATCAGCACGGGTATAAGGAGTTAGTTTGTTTACCTACTTTATAATATGTTTTCGACCTTCCACTTCTTTTTCATTCTTATTATCATTTTTGCGAGATAATGTTCGTTGTTGTTCATTGTACTGATTAATTATTAATGTTATTTGTATATTCATATTGCCTGTTTCATGTATCATAATAAAATAAAATGAAAATAAAAAATACCTTCGCGAGTCTTATTTAAGCATGGTGTTATTTAGCACTACCATTATCGAATATTATCAATAGAACAAATTATACATTAATTTAAAAACATACTTAGTATTCACCACTTTATAAATATACATTGATATCTACATGTTTCGAAAGCGATGCTTTCTTCGTCCGGAATATATGAATATTGCTTTTGAAACATGAATAAATATACAGATATCAATGTATATTTATAAAGGGGTGAATACTAAGTATATTTTATTATAAATTAATAATGACGCCAGAAAGTGAATAGCAATTGTTTGAAGAAATTATAGAAAAAATTATCTTTTTAAAGATGTCTGTATTGCATGCGAGCTCATTTCTAAAAAAAATACGTAGACATGTAATATGGCTTAACGTGAGTTTATTCCTTATGTGTGAAATATCACTTTACTTCTGCCTCCTTGATTAACCTTTATTTGACTGGAGGGGTACCCAGGTTTCCGTTCGGTGTTGAACATAGATTTTTGTATGTTCCAGTAAGTCTAATCTGCTGAAACTTCGTGAGATCTCTACAATTTGGTTATATTACAATATATATAATATAACAGCTACCATTTCTTCCTCGGTTGATCAAATAAGTCTACAGCTGATGAGGGTGGTGGGCGAATTTCAAGGTCAAGGACCTCCACCATAGCGGTAAGAACGAATTGTTTTCTAAGTGCGAGGGGAATTGTGCTACGATTTTGTATATTTATTTTTAATTTTTATTTACCTTTTTCATCCAGCAGGACTGGGTGGGTAGTGCAAACCCAGTCTGCCATATCACATGAAACACATACAATGTAAATAGAGAAATGAATACAATAAAATAAATAATAAAATAATAAAAATTAAAAAGGTTTAAATAATAATATTAAAAAAAAGAAAAGAAACGTATTAAATAAAATTAAAAGTAATTACGAAAAGATAATTACATAAAAATAAAAGAAATAAAATGAAAAACTTAATAGATAATAGTAAAATAGAATAAATTTAATTGAGTAGATTATCTTCAGGGTGGCAGTCGCATCATCTGCATCCATCGCTCATTGAGTGGAGAGCTGAGCCACGCGGATGCAGCCACGACAATGGCGTTGGTTGACTCCCGTGTCCTGCCCCAGAAGCTGGCTAGTCGGTGGCGAAGTAAGGCGGGGAATGAGTGGACCCTCCCTTCAGTGAACATCGTAGAGGCACTGCAGAACCTTGGAAGTTGCAGAAGTTGCCTGTATGCGTTGTTGTAGCACAGCCTCAGCTTGTCCCATTGCGCTGCTTAGTATTGCGACCACAGCTCAGATGTGTATAGGGCAGTGCAGTATGTCTTAAAAAGCAGTTTCCTGTGTATAGCTGTGATACAGGTTTCAGTCACTATTTTCCAATCTATGTATATCTGGTATTAGGTACTCGAGATTATTTTCCATTAATATAATGTATACCGCTAAGGCTGCGATACAGACGACCTTGTAAAAAGTGGCAAATAACCATATATTAGTTCTGCTCTTGACAGTGTAGATATGCAAATATCAATTTGTCCGTAGTATCCAAACGACATTTGACAGCCTCCATGGTCGAGGGGTAAAGCTTTCGATTACGAATCCGAAGGTCGCGGATCAAATCCCGGCGTGCTCAAGCAATTTTTATTTAATTAATTTGCGTTGTTTCACAATCAATTCATTTAAAAATAATATATAGTATATTTACGCACGTTTCAGAGTGGAAGATACTCTGAGTATCGCCATGGTGAAAGACCAAAATTCAGAAATGAAACGTTACTTGAAATGGCTTTTAGCCGTGTTTGGTGACCAGATCTGAATAGCCAGGTATTTCCCCTTTACCCCACCTTCCTCTCCCCCTTCTCCTTCCCCTCCCCAATACCTTCAGCCTCACAACATTCCCCAATTGGGAATGCCATAGTCTCACTGGCTCCAGACGGTTGGGAGTAGTTTGGGACTCTTGGGTGGTATTCATATAAAAAAGCCACATTTTGCCTTATTATAATGGATAATTATTTCTGGTTTAGCAGCTCCTGTATCCTATATTATTAGAGCCCCGTTAATAGAAGATAAGAAAACTAATGCCTTTAATTTCATAGGCACATAAGAAGATAAAGTTGCTTCCCTTCCGGATGCAAAGTTGGTTGACAATACAATCCTTCTTTGGTCTGTTTGCATGTTTTCTGATAAAAATCTCTTGTTTTTACTAGTTGATCCCACAAGTGTTATGCCCCATGAATTCAAATTTGAAAAAGTTTTTCCTAGAGACCAAAACTAGAACTGTACGCTTTCCTACATTAGTTTGACGCTCACCGTCAGCAGATTTTTCTGTATAAACTCGTAAGTATATACAAGAGTCGAGAACGGAATTTGCAGTTCTACATATTATTATACTGGGAATTTCTATTCAAAGGCGACAAGGAATGCTGGCATTTGTTTATCGGTAGGTATATACGGGTCTCTCTTTGATCCAAATAAATACGGATACGATGTCTTTCATCGTTCCCCTACTTCTACCTGATCTTTTATATCTTTCTTGGGGTTTATACTTCAGTAGGTGATTAAAAATAGTATTATGGATACCGGTGATATACTCTGAACATCAAAATACCGAAAATTACTATTTTAAAATAAAGCAAAATTAAGGTGAAATGTGCACTACCTTCATATTCCATATAAAATACGTGAGGGCACCCGACTACTCTTCAGTCATGTGAAGGTGTAATTTTTTCCAGTCACAAAAGGGTTAAGCGAGGAAGCCCTTCAGCAAGGATTATAAACGAATTAAGATTGCATCTTTCAAGGGGTGGAGGTTTCGCTGCGAAACCCGCGTTTAAACAAATTACTTTCCTCACGTAGTGACTTTAATGGAGATATGTGAGGGCAATTACGATCCCTTGCACATTATGTTGACATTAACAAATATTTACAGAGCTCATGGAAATTTTAATAGGCTAAGTTTGGCGTATCAAACATTTGAAAAAAGATCTTTCTAGATAATTCACCCTTTTAACGACTTAAAGTACTGTTATCGCATATTCTTCCATGTGAAATAACTCTATTAATTCAGGTTTGTCTCAAAGGGGGTAATAAATAATTATTAGATGAAGGTAAGTAAATTTGGAAATGATCCTTTTCAAATCGATAAACTATTTGTTGAGCATAATCCTTTGATAGGCATAATTCTTTCTTTGGAGGCTTTGACTTCTTCCCCCTAATTTACTTAAATTAATTTCTGATGTTCTTTTCTCCGCTATAGCTCACACTTTTCTTTTGTTGACTGATTGTTAGATGTTTCGTTAATTAAGTAACCTATATTTTTAATGAACGAAATTACGTGATTTTTTAAATGTTGTGATGATGAACAAATATTTTATAAACATTAGTTTCCCTGTGATACACTTGATAATGGCCAGCCATCGATAGATCGAGCCTAAAAAAAAAAATATTTTTATTTTTAAATGTTATATATACTAACATAAATAAGGTAACGTTTATGTGTAAATAGTTGACCCTAATACCAAATAAATTAAAACAACTACTTTTGTATTTCATTTATTACTACACAAATATCCAACCTGCTAAGAACCAGTGGGATGCTTGTATTGAATGGATTGATTGAAAGAAAAATTGATTCTGTAATTTTGTGTGGAAGCCAAAATAGACTTGAAAATGCAATTAATAAAAGCTGGTGATTTTTAAATTTGGTCACCTTGCATAGCTAAAACAATTTGGTCAATGGAATCATCGATATATAGGAAATAATAAATTCTACTTCGCACAGTCGCTTAATAATTTTCCTTTTTTATCGTAGATATGTAACTCAACCTCGCGATCCCTTGAAGAGTATTTTAAAATTATTGAATAACGACAGCAGTAATCTAACGACTAAAATAAATTGAATAATGTTTGTTTGTATTAGCTTACACGCTGTTCAGCACGTGTTGGATTAAGGCTTGTTTTGAAAACGACATGATGTGAAACAGGGATTATGTCAGTTCTAAATAATTACCGTTGTTGAATACGATACCTTTGATAAAATATCAGCACTTGAATACACAGAATTAAGGGACGATTCAGTGGAATTTTCATCTGAATATACTCCCGCGGTAAGTAAAAACACAGTAATTAACATAATTAGTTGAATATGGGAAGTTATTAAATATCGTGTACGAGACTTGCAAAGCCCGCACAAGAAAAAGAGTGTAAATATTTAGGCACCGGTACACAGAGACGCACAACTATTGTGATATGCGAATCCTCTTGAGAAACGGGTTTGGTAGTTTCCCAATTGAGATGTCGTCGATCCGAGCGTAATTGATTTATAGCACCAGCCAGTATGGTCGATAGCTTGAGGTGACATCAGCTGTCATGTGGGCGCGGTTTGCTGCATATCCGGGGCCGGCATTCGAGGTCGGGCCGATCGCTGCAAGCTCGTGGATAGACTGGGTGACTGGTGTGTGAGCTCGGGTCGCTGCATATCCGGGGCCGGCATTCAAAGTCGGGCCGGTCACTGCAAGCTCGTGGTTAGACTGGTTGACTGTCGTGTGAGCCCGGGTTGCTGCATATCCGGGGGCGACATTCAAGGTCGGGGCGGTTGCTGTAAGCCCGTGGTTCACTTGAAGTGACGTCGACTGTTTCTCGTCGAGGCATCCAAGGTGAAACAGCGTCCTGTCGAGGTGCTGTTCGTTTCACGGCTGTAGTGGGAATAATGAAATGTACCGTGGGTGTACGAGTTTTATAGGGCGAACGGTGAATATATGGGCAGGTATTTGCACAGATTTTTGTCAAGATCCAACTTGCAAGTGTTGTTGTTATGATGAATTTGTTTACGTCGAAATATGGGCCGGTGTTTGCGCAGTTGTTATTTGTCATGATCCAACTTGCAAATGTTGTTTTGTTTACGTTTTTATCTTTTTGAATTGATTTATTTTATAGATACGTTCGATACATATCCAATTTCGTATGTTTTACATAAGACATAATTTAATATTACCTACTTGTATTTAGTACTAACACGATGATATTGTTTCGATGTTATTCCAATTATATTGCTGTTGGTAAGTAAAAACGCAGTATCTCAGCTTCTGTAAGTAAAACACAGAGTTCATAGGTTGAAGTTACTGCATTTATACTTAAATTTGTGATCATCTCAAAATACATTCTCCCGCCGCACTGTTTTTCACCTTATAGCGGCGTCTCTTAACCTAGTTTTTTGTTTGAACGGAGTTTGTTCGTTGAAATTTTGCTGTTTCTATTGTTCTAAAACTTGTTTTATATTATGTAAAATAATGATGCAAGTATGTAAATTGATTAAACCGAAATTTAATAACTTTCATGAACGAATTTAAAAATATACTAAGTATTCACCACTTTATAAATATACTCGTACATGTTTCGAAAGCAATGCTTTCATCGTCAGAAATATATGAATACATTTAATATATGATATATTTAGTATTCATATATTCCTGACGATGAAAGCATCGTTTTCGAAACATGTAGATATGAATGTATATTTATAAAGCGGTGAATACTAAGTATATTTTTTAGTATGTAATATTAGGTACTTGATAAACATACACAATTGATAAGTAAAAACAGAAGAATTCATATTTGGAACAGATACTGTAATTTTGAGAATTTGGCAAAAAATCAAATATGCTAAAAGGTTTAGCAAAACGCGGCCCTTCATTCTGGAGAATGACTTTTTACTTTCCACGGCAGTAACATATAGTACTCTTCAAGTTATCCTAGCTAATCCTGGATGTAGTGACTAGACCACTGCGCTAGTATTTGCTTAATTTCAATGGTAGATATAATCTTTTTTTAAATGTGAACACCGCCCAAGAGTTTCAACTGCTCCCAGCTAACCGGAGCCAGTAAAACTGACATCCCCAATGGGAGTATATTGTGAGGCTATAGAATAAGGGAGCGAAAAGAGATGGGGAATAAGAAAGTTGGGATGTACCTGGCTATTCAAATATTGTAACCAAACACGTCTAAAGCTATTACAAGCAACTTTTCGACTGTGAATTGTGGTCTTTCCCACTGGAACGTGCCGCAAGTATGGATACTATATCATATATTTTGTATGCATTAAATGTGAAATAACATAATTTAATTAAATAAAAATTAGTTGCGGACCCCAGAGATCCTTCTAGGCTTTTTAATAATAACAGCTTTTTGTAAAACACTCTTCAGGACCAGTATTAGTATCTTCAGCACCAAAGGAGAGCGCTAGAAGCGCTTTTTTGGATTATAGGTTATTTATTGCATTTTGCAAAGTACTTTATTACATATTTAGTAGTAGCAGGATAGAGTCATGTAGAAAAAAATTTACAGCGCTCTTGAAATAATTTTTCACAAATTATCATAACATTATTATATAATGGCCATTTATTGTTCCCGTCATTTGTGAAAATTTCACCGACAGTTTGAATGCTCACATCATAACATTCAAATGGTTCGGAAGAGTGAAAATAGAATCTCATATATTAGAAAAATAATTACTACTTACTGTAATATAATAAAACTTTTAAGTAAGAAATGGAGATTATTATTTGTTGACTGACTTCCTATTTTATGCCGCATTCACCCGGAATTAAAAAGCATCCAGACAGCCTTTTCTAGATCTTCCCTGAAGCTATCTCTAAAAGTGTGGCACAAAGTCGTCATTTTGGACATTTTAAGTGGTTGCTGTTGACTGGAAGAAGACGTCGTGCGCTTTTTTCTTATGATCTAAACTAGGCTTCTCCGTTGTTTCACAAAACATGATCCACAGTCACAATTTATTCTACTCGCAGAAGAGATAAACTGATTGAGGTGCATTGTGGCCATGTCTGTGTGTCCGAAGCTGTATCAATTTTTTCATACTCGGGTGAAATTGATAAATCATTTTCAAATATCTAAACTTTCTCCATAAGAGAAAATCATTTTCATTTGCCTGACTTCCAGAGATTTTTTTCAGTGAGTATACTAGTAAGGGTTAGTTGTAATTATGAGAAAGCACTTATTACATTATATGCAGGTATACTAAGCGAAAAAAAATCTTGTATTCATCATAGATTTATGAATTATAATGCTGCTGAAATAAATCTTGTTTATCTTTCGCCTCTCTCGCACACTACTAGTTGTATCAGGCTTCCATAGTATTATTAAACAATCAAATACGTATTGAACGGAAGGAAACTTAATGTTTCACTACTAATCCAGTGACAAAAGGTTCCAAGCTTTGAAAGTTGCAGCTTTCTGACCCGTGGCAAAACCGGGTTCACCAAGATCCATAAATCATCAGATATTTCATCTTCGTGTAGGCAAAAATCACAAACATTGAAATATAGTTTTGAGCTAAATGGCAAATGGAAGCTTTGAAGTAAAACTCTAATGCATTCCTCCAAAGTACCTATATACGAGTATCTAAGTTTTTTAACCTATAAATATTGTGAGTAATTTGATAAAATATCTATTTATTTCATTTTTGAGTCTCAACAAAGCTTTCGAATATCGCCATTATTACATATGGCTAATTGCTAAATAGCTATTATGATATAACCATTTTATTGTCAAAATATAAGACCAGATACTAAATTTAAAAATATATTCATGTTATCCTAGAAAACAATTACTCCGTGGTTTAACATAAAACAGACACTTTATTTGTACCAATAATTTATTTAAAATCTATCACCAACCAGTTTCGCTTATCCCAAGCATCGTCGAGGTAAAATTTTTAAACTAAAAAAAAATACATAGAGCGAGCGTATATTATATAGGTGCGACATAATATATAACAGAGTAAGGGGGAGATACACTAT
Organism: Halesus radiatus; assembly: GCA_022606495.2. NCBI lineage: Eukaryota > Metazoa > Arthropoda > Insecta > Trichoptera > Limnephilidae > Halesus > Halesus radiatus. The sequence goes on along the minus strand of JAHDVE020009848.1, from coordinate 28,774 downwards.
AAAATGAAACAATGGAACCGTGGTCCAGAGATATGCTTTCTTTTAATAGAATAGGACAACACATAAAAAAGAAAGGGACATAATGTCATAGGAGAGGATTTAGGGGATGTGGGAAGCTTGGAGCTAACCTATAATATATATATTATATGACTACAATGTAAGAATATTACTATTAATTTCACCTGACGGAGTTTGAGACAAGCGAATCCGTTTAGAGATGGATTTAAAATAAATTAATGGTTCAGATCGAAGTGTTTGCTTTACCTTATAAAATGTAGTCATTTTTTCAATAAATACTCGTATACAATTATTTTTTGGCGTCATTATCAATAAAATGAATAAAAAAGTAGTTTGTTTACATCACTGTTTAAAATATAAATATCAACAAGTTTCGGAAGGGAAGCTTCCCTCATCAAGACACACATTATAATAATTTATTATTTATTATGCGTGGTGTAATATTTTGTAATTATTGTTTTTAGTCCATCTATCCGCCAAATTTTTTATTAATAATAGGTATGAATAAATTTTAATTATATTATTTAATAATTGCTCCACTCTATCCAATTATGAACGTATTAATTTTTAAAACATGTGTTAGATGTAATTTTAAAGCAAACAGATATGATTTCACCCAACCCTAACTTTAAAAACTGTCGGTGCTAACCTCAACACTTGCATTTTTTTTATTTAATGTAAATCTAATTTAATAATGTTATTATTAAGTTCCGCAAGTATTTTTAGTTGTTATTATTGTGACAGCTGTTTCGGTGTTTAAGGCCATTTTAAAACTGTTTGAAAATGGCCGAACACAGCTGTCACAATAATAACAACTAAAAATACTTGCAGAACTTAATGATAACGTTATTAAATTTGATTTACATTAAATTTAAAAAAAAATTAAATGGAGTTCTACGAATTAAACACAAAAACAATTAATAATCAACACTCTAAGATGGAGGTGTGTCGTTAATAGTTCCCCTGTATTTATATAGTACGTACCAAAGTAAGAATCGTGGCTCCCTTATCAGAGGCACGAACTCCTCTTTTCTGTTAAGGTATGACCAAGAATACCCTATTATTAAATATTTTCTAAAGTACTTGAAATGTAACTAAAAAGATATAAAAAAAGTTAAAAAATAAATAAATTATTTATTGTTCCATCCAGAAAGGGGTGGTATTGTGAGGTGTCACAAAAAAAAGAGGTTCTTAATAGATACGATTGAACATACATATTATTTCATAGAGTAATATCAACTGATTTGATAGATGTTTCCGAAATGTCTGTAAAGTGTTATTCGACTAAAAACATCCTCAAAGCCCCATAATTCTTAGTAATGAATTAGTTTTTAAATATATCTCTTCCGAAAATTTCTTTATCTAGATAAAAATCATTCTTATCTTATTCAACAGCGTATATCGCTATACTATCGTTGTAGATAATTTTCATACATATTATCCGTTAAGGTCATTCTTTTGTGGCGCTCGGTATCGTTATGGGCGTATGTAACGGTGCGTGTTACGACCGTCCGCGTCCGTAGGAATGTCCTAGTTACGGCCTGATTTCTAGAGACTTGGCAGGGGAATAGACAATAGAAACTGTTCTAGGCTGAAATATGGATTGTTGCTTAAGATTTTATTCGAATGGATAGCTTTAACGATTGCCAATCTTTGAAACGATGCCATGAAAATAAAAATTGACAATAATCATTTCTTCGGAAGCAGCCTCGAGAGCATTGTCTGTGGAAAAAAAATGGAGAAGGATCGAAAGACCTGGAGACTTAAGTCTAATGGGTAGAGACCCGAGCCAGTGGAGAAGATTTGTGAACCAATTTGTCTACCAACGTGACGATGATGTTTAGTAATTTTTATTATTTAGTGTTAATTTGTTCAACTGGGTTTAGACATTTCTTATGCTTATTTCTTTATAAAACAGCTATCATATGGAACAACAATTTTTCGTCTGTCTTCCTCCATTTGATCCAGGCGTCTTCAAGACCCGAATAAATAAATAATATATTAGGACTTAGATGTGGTTTGCCTCTTTATATTCTATTATTCCAAATACGTTATAAAAATACAATCAAACCTATCCTTGATATTATAAAAATATGCAAATATCTGAAGAGATCTAATAAATTGCAAATATACATGAACGTCCTTTTTCTGTTTTCCCTGTCACGAGTTTAGATAGATTTACAAGGTTCCAAAATCTTTTTTTTTTAGTTTTTTTTTTTTTTAGTAAAAACATTATTTTTACGTATGGTTTGTTCTCACGCATTTCATTTTACATGAAATGACAGCATTTTCTGTCTTACACATGTTCTCAACAAAACACATAATATTTATCCGCTCCACATATCTCCGAATTTGTTACCTACGTCCGTAATGTGAAGCTTGTGTGTTTGCGATGTCTATTTTCACGGGCGATTTGCTTGGGAAAAGAAAAGCTCCCAAAGCACAACTCTCCGTCTAATGCCCCAGCTGGACGGGTTGGGAAAAAACGAATTATACGTAAAGTCCGGGAAAGGCTAATCTTAGCCCGAGCGTTTATTTCAGCGGAAAGATCTGAAGCCGGGAGCTTTCACGAGAGATATCGTAATTGATTTTGAATTTTTTTGATCTTCTTGTATTGTGTTGTTTAATAAATATTGAATTTTGTTTTAATGCGTTTTTTTTTGCACGAAATAAGAAACAACTGAAGCTATTCCGTTAACGTTTGATTGAATGATTAAGGAACTTTTTTTTTACATCTACAATCTAAATTGAAATATTTTTAATATTTCTATTTTTGAAACTGTTAATACATGGTGGAATTCCATTATAGTATATTATAATAAAACAAATTTAAAACTTTTTTCCACTATAATTTTTATTTAACCGTAACCGGGTTTCAGCTCGTTAGAGCCATCTTCAGACTGGTACAATAGATTTAGAATAATTTGTACCAGTCTGAAGATGGCTCTAATGAGCTGAAACCCGGTTATGGTCAAATAAAAATTAAAGTGGAAAAAAGTTTTAAATTTGTTTTATTATAATATACTGAAATTTTTTTTTTTTCAAGAAACTCCATAATCATACACCGTCTACTATTATTTTTATTGTAGCTATTTTCACAGCATTTTGAACAATTTCTTAAAGTGTATGATAATAACTTTCAATGTAGTAATATTCAAAATAATCATAATTGTGACGGCAGCACTGGACTTCTGGCAGGATCCCATTTACAACCAATGGAGCCAATTCCCGATGATTCATATTTATAAAAGTTGTTTTTTTTCCGTATTTTATCTTCTCGCATTATTACACTAACAATATTTTTGTATTTTTGTTATATTTCGATACACATATTAGGTTATATGGAACTCGTGGGATTGTACCACCCTCCCCTGGAATAAAAATACATTGATTAGTATTAGAGAATATGATATTATATATCATCTGACATAGGTGTATGATTTCTTTTTTTTCTCAAATAATTAAAAAATGGTTTTATTATCTTATACTTTATTTTTGAAAGTGGTAAAGGCTTTATGCTCTGAAATAAACAAACAGTATTTTTATCAGTGAGGAATTCACGATGCTGTTGACCGGACTGAGAAAACGTTGAGATTAAATTAGGATTCTCAAAGAATGATCAACTTTTGAATTAGGCAAACTGCACAAGGTGCCAATGTGATGCATCGTGAGATGGCAGGATGCTCTTCTAAAAATCCTATAAACGAATTTTCATTACTCATTTCTGAGATGATTCTGACGAGGATAATCTCGGGAGGAATGGCAATAAAAAAAGCGTGCCATAAGCTGAAAGTTGTCCAGATAACAAAAAACAAAAACGTCAGATGGTTATCCAAATTCAGCTCCTAATAATAATAACGATAACAAGTTATATTTTTGCAACTGTTGGTTCTTGGTAAAACTCTAAGGTATGAATTTAATTAAAAACTTTTTTTTACTTTAGTATTATTTTTTAGACTGGATCGATTTCAATTGATTATTAATATGTCCTTACAAAAACCTCATCACAGTTGCACTCATTGGCATTTTCATTAATACAGTTGTCTCCGACCTTGACACTCAAGGGTGAATGTATGGCTTAAATGTGACCGTTTACCGAATTCTTTGTCTTTGGCTTAGATAGAAATGGATTATGCTTACAGATGAGTTGAGTTGACAACTTAAAAAGAACTACAAGCTTAGGATGATTGAAAATCACCAAGAGTCTGTGAAACTGGAAACATTTCAGTGAGGCCTATGTCCAAAGCATCGTCAGAAGAATTAAAGAAAAAGAAAAATCGAGTATTTCTACTTTGGTATTTAGAAGCGCCATTTGAGTTATTTTCTTCACGTGATGTGCAGTTTTATCGGTCGTTCTAACAATCGGATCACTCCCCGTAAATGCTTTCGTCAAATAAATTATTACAGATGTGTAAAACAAAAGCTTTCTGAATGGTTTTTTCTTCATTAAAAAACCTTTGTAACTTTTTTCAAACAGGAAAGTAGTTTTTAAAATCATAAAAGCAAATAGTACCGTCAGCAATAAAACAAATTTCAAGTCATAAATAAAAATAATATTAGAAAACAGGAGAACTCCCTCCCGACATCGATGCTATATATACCATAGATTTAGTATTCATTGTGCCAGTCTGACGATGCCCGTGATAGGGTGAAACCGGGCCGGTCGAAAATAGATAAGTGGAAAAAAGTTACAAAGGTTTTTTAATAATAAAAATAAAAGAATTCCATCATGAATTGACAGTTTCAAAATTATAAATAATTAAAAGCATTGTGTTTTTAGGAATAAGTCATTTTTTTTAGTTAGTATCATTTATTTTTGATTTTTTAGTTTAAAATATGTAGTTGCCGTACAAAAAACGCGTTCTAACGAAACTGGACTGACTCATATATAAACCATACAAAAATATTCTATTTTCACCACACATGTTACTGTGCTTAATTGAGTTACCTTTGTTGCCAATTTTCCCACGGCATGTCCGATGTCCGCTGTGAATTGACATGGGACAGTGTCATGCCCCGAACAAGTCGCGTTGTTAATCTAAATGAGGAAAAACTTTTAACAGTAACGATGTTAGCTTTGTGAAAATTATTATGAAAAGAGGAAAAATATATTTTAAACAACATATTATAGAATTTCCGTAAAAATCGCTGTGAAATAATTGGCTTGATGAACTGTGAATAGAAAATAACGAGCATTTTAGCGGTATTTTCACACATTTCTTATATTAAATCAGAAAGCGTTTCTGCCTTCCTAGCTTTGAAGACACGTGAATTTAAGGACAAAAGGGTTCAAATTAGAGTTTAAAATAAATACAATCTAAATGAACACCCACAATAACTCTTCTAAGTTTTATTATTACATCCACTGTGGAATTTTGCACGGATTCAAGTGTTAGAAGTTTCATGCAACGATGCATACAAAATTGTTAAGTAGATACTACCGTTCTCCTAGAAGTGGTGAAAGTATCTAATAAAAAATCAACGTGGGTGAAATTTTTATTGTGTTCATGCATTCATTTTACCTGCACGTCCCGGGGCAATCTCAAGTTTTCTGAAAACTATTATCTTTAATCAAATGAAACAATCAAACTTTATTTTAACCACATTTATTTTACACGCCAACCGGTTTCTAAATAACCGTTCTATCATCAGGGCGAAGTGTATACTATTATCTTTATTTATACTCTTATTTATGTACACTATTATTTTATTTTGTATTTTCCAAAAAAAAAATTTTTTTGATGAACTGAAATTATTAAACCGTTTATAACAGGTACGCAAACTGACGTATATAAAAGGAGAGAAAAAATTGCGATCGTATCGGAAAATTATCCCATTTCTAACGTGCTTATCATTTCCCCTTCATTGGAAGCTGTTTGTCTTCTGCATCATTTAACCTATACAAATCCTCCCTTCACGCACACCCACACACATACACAATGCGTATCTAACCTACACCCTGAAATCGGATCCCAAATAATACAAGGATTTCAATGCCAAACCATCACGTGGTTCCATTTTCATTCACTGACCTAGATAAGGGTTGGAATCCTTGATATCAAGTACGCTAGATTGTAGTATTTAGCTGTAATGCCCCTGCTAGTATGAAGGAGTTATGATAAGATAATTTGTAAGATTTTGGTAATACACATATCTGTAAAAACAGTAACCACCAAGTGGAAGTAAGTCGTTTTTTTCTTACAATCATGTCACATATTTTTTCCTAACGAAGATTCTTAGAGCACGCATCACGGTTATTTCTTATCCGATACGAAACAAGTTCAGATTAAAGAAAATTACAAGCATATTTCAATAATTTATTATAAACTTTGCAAGTTATTTATTTCGCATTTGTTTTAAGCAATTTATTAGAAACATGTTCCAGGCATTTTTTTCTCATACAGTCGAAGGCAATACTTTCAGTAGATACTAATTATTGACGTAAATATTTGTTCCTACATAGATTTCATTAGATTTATTTATTACTAGCTGATGTGTATCCGGCCTTGCTCGGGCTTATATACAGTTATGGTGTTATTCTTGCTTGTCATTAGGGTGCTATGATTTATTTGACGGTGAAAGTAACTATATCTAAACAAAAAAACTATTTGAAAATATTATTTTATTCCAAACGTTTATTTTTCAAAACATATCTAAATAATAGAATTCTTATGTAGGTACCTACTCGTGTTTCACGTTTTGTAAATACTCTACCCAAAAAAACCTTCTTCTTTTGAATATGAAAGCTGTGTTATATCCATGGGCTAACCTAAATAAAACATGGCGGGTTCAATGTTTTTCATACTAATTTTCAAACGTTATAGCATCAGTTTTACATATTGGATTTCATTCAAACTACTTTCTAAGCCTTCCCGACACTAATAAGAACAAACTGTGGTATTTTCAGCGAAACTGGTCCAGTGATTATCGAGAACATCGATGACAAAGAAACAAACTTTCATTGATTTTTATATATGTATATTTTTAATCACTTTACAGTGCAGGTTAGTGCACTTTTAAAACGTCTCTACACTATCAACCGTTATGTACGTAGATATTTCAGTAAGCACGCACACATATCTTAATTATAATGGTGTGTATCATTACAGATACAGATACAATAAAATGATAAAGCGTCATTAGTAAAACATTTACATGTACCTGTATCAATTAATTCAAAATAAATAATTGGAGTGACCGTCCTTTAAGTATTTTTTTAGGCATTTTGGTTTTTGAAATGTTCGATGATATCGAAACGAATATCTTAAATATCGCTCATCTCAAGCGTAACACCTTCGTACATTAATTTTGACAAAAACAAATGTTAAAATCAATAATAATAATTCTTAGGTATAGTGCAATATATACATTCAAAGGGCCCTGACATACCCCAATACTATTTGAGGTAACAACACAATGCAGGAAGTTAATATTGTGAAACTTTGATACCAGTAAGGAACCCTGAAGCCAGATTTAATTCGTTCATTTATAACATGGAAATCATCTTTCCTTTCAATATCAATGGTCAAAGCAACTGCCATTGGAAAATCCCTCGTTTGATTACATTTATCGGAAACCCTTACTCAACCCCATTGATGGCTTAAAAATGCTGACCCAAAACGTTTATAACTCCAAATACATATACGTTTTTCAATAAAACCGTTAAAATTTCATAAAATATTTAATCTCTAAACCTCAAAAATGTTTTCGAGAAAATGTACCATAAATGAGTTCACTAAAGCTTTTGAAAGTTTTTTATTAGTATTTAGATCTCTACGGCTTTTACAGTTATATATTTTGATTACAGAATTCACACATCACATCACTCATACGTTTCGGGTGGAAGATACATTTAGTGATACCCAGGTGAAATTCCCTCCACTAAGTAATAATCCCTTTCTCCTTCCCCTCCCAACTCTTACCACCTAATAACTTTTCTTTATTGGAAGTACTAAAGCTCCGCTCCCTTAAATTTTGTAAATGTCTAAGTATTTTTTTTTTAATATTATTTGTACCCGTATTTAATTATATATCATTTTTGTGGAACAAAGCTTTTTCATATGTATTTATTGTTGACATACATGTTGTGGTCTCGCAAGTAGAATGGTTATTCGTATTGAAGTTTTGCCGGACATATATCATTTCCATAGTCCCCAGTTGGATAACAAAGGATATAAATATGTATATATCGCATTTCCAGGCGACTTGAAGGATCAAACGTATAATATCCAATTTCCCCGAAGAAATTCATGTCTGTCGCTACAAAACACGAACTTATCCGGATAAACAACAATTTGTATAAGATATATAAGAAAATATTCTCTCAAATGATGAAAAAACTGAGCATTTTGTGTGATCGAATTTTGAAACAGTGGTCACACTGTCACAATCAAATGTTGCTTTTAATATTGCAATGAAACTCAGTCAGTTGGCGAAGAAATCAACTTGTCCAGGATATGATTTTAATTTAGATTGGATAGTTTTAAAAAAATGTTTGAAACAACATTTTGATAGAAGGAAAAACAAACGATTTTTTTTAGAATCGATATCGATATTTTGAAATATTGTTTACTTCTGATTTTCACGTACTATTTTCGATGAGCAAAAAAAGTTTTACGAAATGCTTTGATGCTAATTTATTTTCTTAGTGTTTTTAATGAAGAGATAAAAATCTTTACAAAATCTATACAAAAACATGGAAAATGCGCCATGTGTTTATTTAATTCACAGTTTAATTACATATTTAAACAAATCTACGTTCTTAAAAGTAAATAAAATAATAAATGACTTAGGCAGTAATTTTTGGTAAAAAAATGTCAAAAGTTTGGGCTTTTGCGGAGATTTGTTCTTACAGGTAGTATCATATTAATTATAAACAGTAATTATTAAAAAAAATACAAAACTGATAATTGTAAAATTACTGAATGATACCGACAAATAAATATGTACTTTTTAGATACTTTTATAATATAAAGTTAATTTTTTTAAATAAAAGGGATACGGAAATGAATCGTAATAACTTTGACAATATTACGGTATTACAGATTTAAGATCCTGTAAATGTTACCACTTTGATTCTTTTACTTTAATTCTGTCTGTTTACAATTTTGGAATACTAGCAGTATAATTCATATAATTCGACAATTTCTGTCGTCTAGGGCGATATTTTATTGGTTCTAAGTAAAGCTTTTTGGTAGATTTACGACAGAGTTTTGGAAGATCGTGAAAAAAAATTAGTATTAACGTTCTCCTTCTGTTGTTCGTTCTATTTTCCGATATGTTGAGGATTCCATCGGAATCTTAGCAGATTCCGATTTTCCGTCCAATACCTAACGGTCCATTCCTTAATCCCCAGAGTATTCAAAAACGACATTTTGCAAACTAGCTCTCTATTTTTTTCAATGGGCAAAAAATACGCCAAAGTGCCTTATACTCGAGGAGCATTTGGTTCCGATCTTTTATACGAGGGTTCTTTTTTTATAACGTCAGTGGCAATTATTTTCTTTGACCCCATTTTAGTTTTGATCAAAATATTTTGAAAATCGATTCTTTAGAACCTTGGGTAAGTTTGTGACAGTTTCGCAGTTTTGATCGAATGTGCGTTTTGAATCGGCATACCTCTCCCATCTGACCGGCCTCTTTAGGCACATTGTATACTAAGTTGAATGTTCTACCTTCCAGCAAACTTCTTCTATTACCTAAATAATCTTTCCCTTGTATTCTAAATTTTCTGTTTGTTAACATTGATGAATCTGAAACGTACATGTTGGCAACACCGGTCGGTTATGCGGGTGATTATTTTCAATGAATGTGTAATAGAATCTGGTATAGGATTATTGTTATCCACTTGCACTTTCAATTAAAATTGAATCAGATATTATTTCGTCAATATTTATAAAAAAGGACATTGAATTATTATCAATCTAGGGTTGTATGTATAATAAGCACACTCGAGACCATCTCCGTATTGTCTTCTGTTGTCGGAGGCAATTCCAAATTATTTATATCAATACTTTATAATTTTTAAGTAAAGTGTTTCCCTATGATTAAATAAAAAGCATGAATAAAAAAATAACTAATCAGCGTACCTCAGGTGTTCCCATACAATGGAACGAAGCATTACGAAGTGTCTCAATGCATAGTCAATAATGATAAATAAGAACGTCTATCAAGTGCATAAAATAAAGTTTGCGATATATAATTAGACAAATCTTATCTTACATACCTTTCCGGTGCAAAAAAACTAAAACAAATTCCTACAAAACCTGTGTAATCATGGAAATAACAGTGTTGGTCGAGAACTGACTAAGGGACTGAGATAGGCGATGATTTTTTACAAATGAAGGGCAATTGAGATGCGCGGTGATACTGTTTTCGTTGTAGGAGCAATAATTCCTTTAGATGTAGGTTTATTGCCCCCGTCGATTGACATATCAGGATAACTTACGCGGTGATGTTATCCACGCAGTTATGGATTGCCATAGACGATAATATTATTATCGAACTTATACAATGGTAATAATACATAATAATTTTTTTCACTTCGCTTCAGATTAACTAGTTTTTTTAATTTATATTTTTATTCGATTATCCGATTTCGGGCTATCGGTGAGGAGATTGTATATGATGTACTTCCTCGTGGCATATGCTTTTTTTACTGTTTTAAATCGTTACTGCAGTCGTGTGTAATTTATTATGTCGTTCTGTATTGTAGTGGTCGTATAGTTCTGACGCTTTTTATAAATGTTTTGTTTTGGGGTGTTTATATGTTTTAGTGAGTTTAGATCATGTTACCAGTAAAAATAAACTTTATTTATTTTTAATTAGCTAGTGGTTATATTTTGATCCAGTTGAGATTTTTCTAATTAATTTTTGGCAAAGTGCAAATTATTGTGTCATCTGTGTATAAGAAGATTTCACCAAATATGTTTATTTAACAGATATCATTAAAATACATTTTTAATAAGAGTGGAAAAGTATGGATCCTCGAGGAACTCCGTGGTCTATGCTATTGAGTTTACTGTTTTTATTTCCTATGCTAGCATATTGCTTTCTGTTGTTAAAGTACGATTTGATAAGTTTGAGAGCAGGACCAGTTACACTAGTCAGCACTTCGCGATTGATGGCTTTAAGTATATGTATAAGATCATTGGTTCCAGAAAGATTATAGGAATTGTTTTGTTTATAAGAAATATTTTTTTAAGTAAGCTATTTAGTCATTACTCTTTTAAATATTTTGCTAAAATCGGTAGGATGGAAGAATAATTCAATTGAATAGAAAAATATTCGATATACAAAACAGAGTTTATTAGTATGATCGTTGTATTTGAGAGTAATCCATAACTCGCGTCTAATAAACATAATGTTTTTTTTGACAGTTTTAAAATGGCCTTAAACGCCAAAACAGCTATCATAATAATAAAAACTAAAAATACTTACAGAACTTTATAACATCGTTAAAATCGATTTACATTAATTTTAAATCTACTAGTTCTACTAATTAAACACAAAAACAATTAATAATTAATTAAGAAACATATATTTAAATGAAGTGAGAACCGCATAAATTGGTGAGCTGAAGTTGTTAAAGAAAGATAAAACTTGTGATTATAATATATTTATTGAATTTTTGTTACCAACTCATCTATAAAGAGTGAAACCGTATTAGTCCCAATGATAATCCTTGCGGAACACCTAAAATATTTTAAATACCTATAACAAACAACCAAAACCTATTTTAAATGTAGTTACTACCGCTATAGTTGCGTAATATCTCGTTATATTGATAAAGAGGCAACCGACGTGCTAAAAATTTAAATGCATTCTGCACAACTGGATCACAAAAATGATGTCTGTAATTAGCGAATAATACATCTCGTAGGAAGGTCTATGAGTAGATAATTCGGGAAGAACTTCAATTTGCAGTATAGGCGGGTTAATTGCTGTCGAACACGCTAAACTAGAATTAAAACTGAACTTCAACAACACTGCGAAAACTATGTACAAACTAGGGTTTGCAATTGGAGCCAATTAAAACAAGGTCTTTCAACAATTAACGAGTTCGATAATATTTGCAAAAGAAGTACATTGCCAAATGGTAGAGCGCATACAGCTTTGCTTGCGAAATATTTAAAGTTAGTATACAATCAACATTGTCAATATTTTTTACATGTGGAGTTTGTCACTTTCAGAATACATTTTCGCCATACTTTTTAAAGCATTTATTCTAGTCTCTGGTCGTTGTATGACAATAAAATGAGACCCTCTCAGATCCTTATTTTCTCATTATTTTTCATTAGTCCTATTTCAACAACGGAATTTCAGTAAAAATATATATACGAGTATCTCAAAGATTCAGAATTTTGATAATAATTTAATAACATAATTTGAAAAAACGTTAGTGAAATATAATAGAATTATGTTTGATATTAAGGTAGTTATTTTTATATTGGAATGTTTTCATTCCACACGAAAATATTTGATTTTTACCCTCGAAAGAAGTTTTTTTTTTTTTTTTATGTGATTAAGTAAATTTCTTTAAGAACGGGTAAACTACACTTACTACACAGTATAAAAAAACCTGATTATTTCGTGTCTTCGAGCTTTATATTTTACATATTATCTATAAAAGATAATTTCAGAAAATATACTGAAAATGAAACATTTCATTTGTTTATCATATTACAAACTAGCCGACGTGTACCCGGCCTTGTTCGGGATTTTTTTTTAAATAAAGTTATGTAGTTATGAATTCTTGCTTGTCATTAGGGTGCCATAATTGATTTGACAGCGAAAGAAACCATCTCCAATAAAGAAACATTAATTGGAATATTTTATTTAATTCCAAACGTTTATTTTTCAAAATATATGTAAATCATAAAGTTCTTAAGTAGGTACCTACTGCTGTTTTCCATTTTGAAAATATTATACCCAAAAAAACCTTATTTTTTTTATATGCAATCGGTGGCTAACCAGAGTGTTATATCTATTGGCTAACCTAAATAAAACAGTTTTGCATATTGGATTTCATTAAAATTACTCTATAAACCTTCCCGGCACTAATAAAAACAAACTGTTATTTTCAGCGAAACCGGTCATGTAATTTTCGAGAAAATCGAGAACAAACAAACAAACATACATTGATTTTTATATTTATAGATGATAAGGCTGGTATATTAAAATGAACATTGGTAAAGTACGTATTACGTGTGTCCATACAATATATTATTAATTTGTCTTGGGTGAGAATGTATGTACGTGTGACTAATAACAATAAAAAGAAAGAAATTGTTTGGAGATGGTGGGGAGAAGTGTAGAGAAGTTATAGAATCAAGAACTGTAATTGTGTGAATAAAATTAATGTAACTAATGTAAATAAAAGTTTAAAGAAAACAAAACAAGCGTAATTTTAAAGTAATTTATATCACGATAAAAAAAATGTTATTACTTTGTTTTGAATGTTAGTAAATAATCATGAAATATGACTAAGAGTATTAATTTTTCGTAGAGGGTGTGATCGAACATATTAATTTAATATTATAACGTTAACATGCAAATTATATGTGTGCATCTTTGAATATTAAATAGTAATTTACACCCAAACATAATTAAATTTACTAGTTAATAAGTTACTCTAATTTCCATGGTTTATTTCTCGCACATCTTACCAAGAACTAGCTCAAATTTTACCACCACTCCACTTTAGAATATACTCGGCACATGAATGCCCCCTCTCCCCTCTTGGATAGTATTTGATTGGAAGTTACAGCCAGTTGACCGCCGAGTCGACCCGAACCCCCCCTTACCCTTCTATAGAAGTTAATAATAGAGCTATCAACCAAATTGCACCTAACCAACCAGTAATCACTTTTCACGACGAAAATAAGTACCCGAATAGAGGAAACTTATCGTTAAACCTCCAATAAAAATAATTTATGTTACAATATATCCTGAAAAATATTACAAAATGGACCCTAAATTGTGATTTATATTATAGGTATCGATATAGATTTACCATCAAGTCGATATTTCGTAACCCAGTTTGATGTTATTTTTTAAATTAAGGAGTGAAACTTCACTTGGGAAACTTGCTGTATTATTTATTACACCACTATAGCTCTTCGTTTAGCTTTGTAATCTTTCTAATATATTTAATGCCTACTATCAATTATAAGACAATTTAAGACAAACGAATATTTAGTAAAAAAAAGTGCAAGCCATAAAAGCAAGAAGCCATATCGAGGAGGACTTTGAATACTGTGATTTTATATTGTGTTATAATGATATGCGTTATACTCACATGCTCTCTATATAATATGTTTTATATTTAAAATTTATTACTAAGTCGCATATATGTACAACCTTTACATAGAAACTAATAAAATAGAAAATTTTAAAAATGCATGGTTGTATTTCTTTTTAAAAAAACATAATATTTTGAAAACATGTTTTTGATTATCGATACCAATTTTTGCTTGGACGGTCTCATAATTTCAGAATTTCAGAAAATCTACACGGTGAAATGAGTTGAAAAATTGAGGCGGTGACCATCTTAAACTCAAGAAAAGATTGTTCTATTTATATCAGCATATCATTCAATGAATATTCATCTGTCGTTCAGTGTACATTTCAATTCTTTTGTTTCCTAATTTACATACTTTACATAAATTGAAGTAGGTAATTAATTCTTACAAAGGGTGGAAGGCAATATTTTCCTTTGTTTTACGTAACACATAATTAGTTCCGAGAGCACAAAAAAAACGTACCTCCATTATATATGTTAATATTGTGTTGGTGATAGGTTTACATAGATAATATTGTTTTTGAGAAATGACATGTGTTTATTAAGAATTTGTGTTTAGAATATAAATTCAATTTAAAAATTATTATTTTTATTATGGAATAATTTTATGCATTCCGGTATGGAATTGTAAATACCTATGTTTTTTTTAAGTATTTCAAATAAATGAACTCTGTATAATATTAGGTTTGTCCCAAAAAAATATGTAGAAAGAATCTCAAAACATTATTTTTTTAATGGTGCTCATTTTAAATACTTTATAAATACCATAATTAGTGAATATAATAAAAGAGATTGTAAAAAAGTGTGTACCTGAAATTTTATTTAGATTTATGCAAAAATGTACGCGATTGCAACCGAAAGGTTATGAAAAACACAGCCTTAAATTTGCATGCCTGCCAGTTAATATGCTAAGCGAAATTCACAGAGAACTGGGGAGACGGTCGGCGGCACACTGTCCCGAAACAAAATTGTATCAACACTAATGCGAAAAATATAATCCTTATTCAGCAGCGCCATAAAAAAACGAATCATATATGTTATGTGCGTATTGTTCCCGGTTTGCACGTTCTTTTTTCGCAATTGTTACAAATATTTTCATCAATTTATTATTTTATTTAGTTTTTTTTTTCCTTTTAGAATTTTTATTTCGTTCATTAGTGTCTATTGATAAGTTTGTGTACGTCCCATTTTAGTAAAGAGGTTTTTTGGTTAAACTCTGATTTTGGTAATAAAAAAGTCGATAGTTTCATTGTGTGATTAACCGTTGCAGTATAGATCAAGTTAAAAGAGCAAATTTGATAAATTTAAAAAATTATTACCCATTTTAATTTCTCCGATATTAAACTCTTTTAATAATTACGGTTGTACAATTACATTAAAGAATAATAAAAATGTATATTAAAAATCATCTAAAAAAGACAAAAATGCAATTTTTATATTAAATGTAAATATTGTTACGTGTGGTTAGGTGTAATTAGGTTATGGAAAAAAAAGTCGTTTTTATTTTATCTAGATCGAGATATTAAGTTTTATTACATGTAATAAATAAACCATATAATCACATATGGTTTATTTGAATAGTATTTAAAATATCTCTGTTTGTGAAGATCTTGTTAAAATAATTGATTGGGGTT
Source organism: Halesus radiatus (assembly GCA_022606495.2). Lineage (NCBI taxonomy): Eukaryota > Metazoa > Arthropoda > Insecta > Trichoptera > Limnephilidae > Halesus > Halesus radiatus. The sequence continues at coordinate 12,820 of JAHDVE020009848.1, read as the reverse complement.
ATAGGTTGGATTTAAGATTGGATTTGAAGAGATCAAGGATTGCAAATTTTGAATTGAGTTGTTTAATTATCATCACGTTTAAAAGCTTTACAATTTCAGAGGAATTTATCAAATATAGTACTTGAAGAATAATTTTAATTGTTATTTTTCATGCTTTCATTAGTGGTTAAGATAATATGTAATATGTGATTATGGATTAAGAAAGAGAAAAGGTTATTTACTTTGTTTTCATCAGAGCAAACTGTATACTATGCCTTGACGATGGTACGGTTGTTCCGAAACCGGTAGTCGTGAAAAATAAATGTGGTTAAAACAAAGTTCGATTGTTTCATTCGATTATAATAGATAACTACAAGGTGGTTCATTTGCTTCATGCACATATTTTCAGTTTATAAAGAAAATTTTAAGAGGGTTAATAGACAAAAGATTTTTCAAAAAGCAAATAAACACAAGGAACCGTGAAAGCATCTGGATGATACATTACCATCTTTGCTTCGGTTCTCATATTAATTAACGATGATTTTAGAAAGTAAAAAAATATTTGTGGCTTAGTTTTAAAAAAAAAAAAACTTTGTTAAAGTGATTACCAACAAACAGTGCGAGTATATAGGAACCGAAAATAAAATATATATTTTTTAATGAATAATAAACAAATTTGCACAAATAAATTTACTTTTTTAGTACCTGAAGATATCAACAACAATATTGATTATTGGTAATCATCCAAATTTCATACAAAACTTGACACAAAACGGCCCACAAATTCAATTGTAAACACTACATGTGGTAACCTAAAAATATTATTTTACTGTAAAATACTAAGCAACTATTATTTTAATCTCTTGGCAGGTGACATGAAACCTAATTCTATATAATAACAGCCACATTTAAAAGTTCAAATAAATTTTATTAAACTTTTCATAATTTTTACGTTAAAAATATGCATGTGTGAGTGTTACCCAATATCATAAATATGTTTATATGTATTGCAGAAGTTGTTTGGCGGCCACGTGAAAACTCCGGGTGACGCATAGTCAAAGGAACTTTTCCATGAACGTGATGGTAGGCGCACTTTGTATTATATGTATACTCCACTTATACTTCTAGTATAATTACAACAAATGGGTTCATGAAACATATTTATATGAAACGAGGAAAAACAGTTTGAATTTTTGGTAAAAAAATTAGCTTTTTTAATAAATTTTATCAATTACGATACAATAAAAATATCTCCAAGCTTTAAATTTTTTTTTTTTTTTTTTAAATTACACGGTGTTGAATGCATGTTAAAAATCTTGTATATTTATATATCGATAATATTTATGATCAAATTATTGATTTTAATGTTAATGAAATAAAACTTTTGCTTTGTGTATAACCACGAAATTTATTTAATTTTTTACAATCGACCGTCTTCGCTTAAGACAAGTATCATCAGGGAAATAAATTAATCTCATCAAAAAATACACTGTGTTTGATTATATATACATACTCGTATAGAATGAGACAAAACATAACACAGAATAAAGGAACAATGTGATAACATGAAATTAAAATCTAACATGGTAACAGAAAGAAAGAGACAGATGTTTAGATGATGGTTTACCATATTATGTCTAAAGAGACAAAGCGTTACCTGAAAAAGTGATTAAGGGATATTGGGAAATTTATTAGTTAATGGGAAAAATACCTAATATTGGGCTATTGGATACATTTAATTGAATATTAAGAATTTAGCTTTAGTTTTAACTGCTTTCTTTAATTCAAGTGCTTCTAAATTATTTAATCTGTTGCCATAGCCATTTTTCTACAGAATATTAGCACCGCTACTTTGGTCTATCGATAAGATGATTGGTGAATTCCGAAAAGTCACTATTATTTAAGCATCTAAGATGCTCTTTAATCCTAATGTTGAAATTGCGTGTTGTTTTACCAACATAGAATGCTGAACAATCACAACAATCTAATTCACGATTTTCCGAGTGACTAAGTTTGTTGTGTTTATCCTTTAAATTGATTAAAAAATTGCCTACATCATTTTTTGTATAAATTGCCGGTCTCAATTAAGAAGAAAAAATTTTTGCAATGGAGGATTTTTTTTATTTTTGAATAAAATTTAATAATGAGAATAACTTGGTTTAAACCGCTTTTTTAATATTTAAATATCAACATCTTTCAAAACTAAAGCTTTATGTATGAGAATAAACATTATCTTTATTAGTTGTTACAAGTTATATAATCTGGAATAGCGAAAAAGAAGTTTTTTGTGGCTATTTGTTTTTGTGTTTTTATTTAAAATTATATCAATGAAATCGGAATCATTTTCATTATTTAAACAAAGTAATTGTTTTATTTCATTAATGTGTTAAATCACAAAGTGGCTGCTTTTTGAAAAAAGATTATAATATTACTAAAATTATCTTATTTACCCAAACGTTTTAATATTTATTATTCTTAAGAGTAATCTCGTTGTGTAATGTGAATTAAACCACACAAATTCACCGAGAATTGACATTATTTGCATTATTAACTTAATATATCTATTATTTATAGATTTTTGGATGGAATATCACCAAACCCATTTATTAAAGATAAAATGCTAGTTTTTGCGTAGAGATTGTATAATGAACTGAATTATTTGGTTACTAGAATCAAGAAAAAAAATTCTCTTCTGTGGTTTTTCGGCTTCATGTTTCATTTTTAGAGTTGTTAATATTATCTTCAATAATTAAAAATATAAATCCTTAGCATTAGATCTTGTTTTCTCCTAGAATGAGAGCGTTCTTCCTTATCCTACTAATGGAAGTGACAGTTTTATTTTACTCCCATTTAATAATAGCCGTTTTGTTCCTATATTTGATTAATATTTGTCGTTTAAGGTAAAAAATATTGCGATCACTCATAATAAATGTAATCTATTAGATAAATTGGTCGGCAATATGCGCAAATTACTGGTTTATTGTGACTGAGAAATTTCATTCAATAGTTCTCACCATACAATGAGGCGTAAAATTTCCCTCCTAAAAAAATACCAAACTTACCTACAAGAAAAAGGCGCAGCTTGCTACCATAAAGACAAACACATTGCTGGGGAAATAATTCACTTAAAGCATATCTTGAAAAAAGCTAGCATTATCAGTCGGCCGGAATTTCAGCGAAAAATTAGTTTGAAGTTGAATAGAATAAAACTCCCCTCTTCCATTCTTGGGTTAATTATCAAGGAAAATAATTTACTAATTATATATTTTGGATATTCCACTCTTCAAAATGTGATGATATCAGTCATTTTGACTTATCTGTTCCCACGCGCCCGATATTTTTTTACATGAAAACCAGTAGGTAAGTCCATGTTACATAACAATGCAAATATGCGGTTAGTTCATTGAACAATAAAAAAAAACATTAATCAACTCAAAGCGTTACGAGCTTTTCGAATTAAAACACCGGCTGGAAGCATTAAATGTCCGGTTGTGAGTAAATTTTGAATGCCCAATATACTTCTGCAATTTGTTACACATTTTCCCGAAAAAGCCATCAGCCGCGAATGGGATCGGATCGTTTGATGCCGTAATTTAATTACCTTGTCGGAGTGTATTGCTAATCGAATTATTTATAGATAGTTTAAATAAACCTGCGATCAAACAGGCACAGATCACATCACTGCTCGGTCCACGGCGTTCGGTTTAACCAAAGCCAAATGAAACCTGTGAAACCCATGTGAAGCCGCCCCCGACCCCGCCCCCGCTCTCGCACACCCTGCCAGGGCGGGAGAGCTACACGTTCCGGCGTCCCGACACTCCCGATCTCCCACACCCCTCACTTCTACACTTTACTCCCTAACGCTAACGGGTACGGTCCGCATCGGTTAAACGTGATCTGTACCTATACAGTGTTCAGGTTCTACAGCCATCCACTCCGTGACCGGGGCTATTAATTCAACGTCACATAATGCCATCACGCTAATTATGGGCTTACATTGAAAGTTATTATTTACATCTAAGCGGATTATTTTAAAAGTGCTCAAAGCATTCGGGATTTAGCCGAATTTAAAACAAACTCAAAGCTGCATGAATGAATTACTCCAACTTCCGATGAAAAGGGTGATAAGGATGTTATTAACTTTTCCCTGGTTGGATTTCTATTAATTTCATAAAAAAAATATATTTTTAACGAAACTCATTAACCAGATATAACAACGTATGTAGATATATAAATATTTTTAATATGTGTATGTGAAATTAAATCGATTATCATACAAAACGCGTATTTAACAAAACAATATCAGAAACGAATGAAGCGTAGGTAATAATATTTCCGTAAGTTTGTTACGTAAACACAAAAATATCAAGCTACCGAAAATCACATTCGAAACAGCTTCAAAAAGAAATTGAAGAGAACATTGATAACGATTAGGTAGGTACATATTTATTAAAATTACATGGAAAGACTTTTAGATACGTTAGTACTGTAAGTAGGCACTGTAAATATACGTTGTCAAGGTTGAACAAATTATTATACACCAACTGTCGCTCTAGAGTAGCGATTCACAACCCTTTTCGCCGGAGAGATAATTTATTAATTTTAAACATGTTCGTGGGCCGCAGGGGGTAGAGTACCTACATAAGGCTTGACATGGTTAATTTTTCAATCGGTGGCAAATCATGGTAAATCTTAGAGGCCACGTCAAAGTTTATTTAAAAACATGTATTTCATGACTCAGGGTTTTAAAATAAATTTGATATTTTGTAACCTTTTCGAATTTAGAAAAACGGTAACCAAAGACGTAATCGCAGAACCCCTAAAAAAATTCCAAGGTCAAGCCCATAAATGAATGCTATAGATTTTTATAATTTGAAATTTTAATGAAAATTTATAAAAATGTATGTGATTTTACAAAATATTGAAGACGGATAAGTTTGTCGCAATACCCTTTTGCGTTTTTGCAAAACAGAACGGAAACTGTCAGATATTTTTTTTTATCATGGTACACCGAAATATGAACGATTGCTACTAAATATGGAATATCAAAACATACTTTTATGTTTTCAGAATCAACATTTTATCGTTTTAAACGGAGTCCATAAAATATGAGTTGAACGATTTTATAGACCCAAATTCAAACCAATGAACAAATGCTGGTAATTTTTATTTAGCCAAGTGGGATCGCGCATAGTGGAATCGAAGACCGCGGGTTATCCATCACTTCTCTACAGCCCACACGACTTCAAAATTAAGAACCACATTTTAAGAAAGTCATTTTTATCCTAGTATTAGAAATTATAAAAATAATATGTATTTCTCATTCGAGCGAATAGTGAGAAAAAATATTTAATTACTTTCTTTCATTTGTTGATCAATCTAGGATGGTGCACAAAGTCTCGGAGTTTTTAATATTTTTTTAATTGCTTAAAAAGATTGGAAATCGCTTTGTGGCACATTATTAGTAGATGAGTTATTCTACCTCTATCAAAAAATAATTTTAACAAAGAATTTAATACAATTAAACAGATTACAATAAATAACAGTCATTCTATTAAATCAACAGATAATATATTAAACAAAAAGATTATTAAATCTTATGTTTATCCACAAATATCTGATGTTAGTAAACGTGGAGAAAAAAGATTGTGTTTAAATAATAACACTTCAAATTTATTAAATAAAAACATCCCAAATACTATCCAACCAGCTTTATATACTAACAATAAATCAGAAAATTATATTTTAAATGGGGGGTATATAAATTAATTTGTAACGACTGCAACGTTTTTTCCATCGAAAAGAAAATTTAATATTTGAGTTAAGGAACACCTAAGGTATTTACGTAATAATAATTATTCTGAATTTACCAACCATATTTTGGAAACAAATCATTATTTTGTTATAAATAGAGGTTTAAAATTTTTACATACAAATACAACGGGCTTACAATTAGATAAATTTGAAATTAAAACAAGTGTTAATAGTTAATTAAATATTAATTAATAAATGTGGTGAAAAATATAATGACTTTAAAAATATATATTCATACGGATCAGCAAACGCCGATTCTCAAAATATAGCCTTTATTATATATAATTATATGTAGAATTTATAAATGGTTATTTAAAAGTGAATAAAAAATCAGCTCATCAAAACACCGTCTTGAGTCCCAACTGCTCCCAACCGTCTAGAGCCACTGAGACTATGACATCCCCAATTGGGGAATGTTGTGAGGCTGAAGGTATTGGGGAGGGGCGGAGAAGGGGAAGAGGGAGGTGGGGAAATACCTGACTATTCAGATCTGGTCACCAAAGACGGCTAAAAGCCATTTCATCGTTTCTATTTTGAATGGTGGTCTTTCACTAGAATTAACTGTGAAACACGTCAAATTAATTAAATAAAATTAACTTGCGCACTCCGGGATTTGAAACCGCGACCTTCGGATTCGTAGTCGAGAGCCTTACCCCTAAACCATGGAGGCCATCAATATAATTAATAATATTTTTTTAAATAGTTATCTTTTATTATATTAATAATGAAAATAATTTCTTTTCTAATTTTTGATATAAATTTATTATTCAATGTTTTATAATATTTTTTTATTAAAATTTTTAATTAATTACTTTCCTACTTGAATTAATTTTTGTTTATGTTTGTAATTTGTCTATTCTTTCATTATTGTGTACCATGTTTATCATTTGTCTATACATGTTATTATTATTTTTTTGGAATTCTACATGTCCTGATGAGGAAAGCTTCGCTTTCGAAACATGTTGATATGTATATATTAATAAAGCGGTGAATACAAAGTTATTTATAATTCTGTTTATATATATAACATATTTACCATTGATTATATCTCCTTTATCGTAAATGAAAGAATCCCATCGCGCGCTCCTAGCATGAAAAAAAGTGGTGGTTTACAGGTGAATACGTCAAGTTTGAAGAGCTGCGCGTTATTATAAGAAATTTCTTGGAGCTTGCTGGAGAGAAAGCTAAAAAATATGAAGAAAAAACAGAAGTTGAGGAAAAACCATCATACCGAGCTCTGCAATAACTAGAACTTTTTTATTCCTCGGTCAAAAGGTTGTGGAAATGTTCGTTTTTGGTACTCGAAACACATTTCTATAGCCACTAACAAAACTTGGTTAAAACGTATATTTTTTTAAACTATTGTAAAAACAAAGAAATTTACCTACAATCCCAATAATCTTTCTAACATTGCGTAACGAAGTTTCGGATACCTACCAAAATGTTTCGGTATTATTCATTCACATTTTTTCAACAAAATGTGAATTGTAGCATAACTATTACTCTAAAGTCAAAATATCTGATAGATTTAAAATACAATGAAAGACTTTTTTCGCAAATAATCATCTATAATCTAATTTTTCAGTTTGCTTAAATATACTTTCGTCTTCATTTGATATACTTTTGAATGTAAAATTCTACGTCAGAGAAATAGTGTGCAAAACATTTTAATTGTTTCTCTTAACCGCCACAAGAAGGTTAAAATATGTTTCACACATATTACAAAACAAAATATTATCACTATTTCCAAGCCGTGTAGCATTATAGAACACAGCAGTGTTTGACACGACACAAAGACAAAACAGTGACAGCTCCGGCTGACATTTTGTTCAATTTACAACCAAACAGGCCGGGCTACAACCCTTTCTGAGAATTCTGAGCGGCTCTTTGAAAGGGTATTTGTAAAATTAGTGAACATAATTTATCTTTTTCACTAACGTCGTAGAGGCCGAATAGAGGATTGGGTTGCATAATGACAACTGAAAGTTAATTGGAATGGTTAGGAAAACTAAAACTCTAGTTTCATGTTTAATTATTAAGTTATTACTTTTCAAGTGGAAATTGCTTTTCAAACTATGATCAAATGTAAGAAATCACTTTGTTGTGATTCATTTTATATTAAACAAATTTTTTTAGCTTACATCATTTCCAACTTTTTTCAATATGCTAATGATGAGTGCGCTGATAGTGTCAAAACTAGTGGACATATGCATATATTAATTAATTGTTGCTGTTTAATTCGTCGAATTCCATTTAATTTGTATTTAAAACATTTAGTACTTAAATCATATTTAATTGTGTCAAATACAGTTTGAAAATGGAGTTGAACGCTCAAACAGCTATCATTTTTAACCAACTAAAATACTTGCAGGACTTAATAATAATATCATTAAATTTGATGTACTATTAAAAAAAAGACATTTTACTTGCAAAAATTATAATACACAAAAGAGTGTCGTAACAAAATCTGGTATCTATAGCAGAAAAAACTCTCGAACTGTGAAAAATCGCAATATAATTTCTTGCATGGGCTTTGGATCTTCAAAATATCCGGTAATGTTTCTCAGATAGAAAAAGGAGTTTAGAAACCCAAGAAAAGACTGGTTAGGTATTTTTATAAAAAATGTCATATTTTATTGACTTGGCTAAAATAAATAGTATTACTTACGTGCATGTATTTCGAAGTGATCAATTTAATTTTTAAATTAATTATCCTTCCTATCAAAAGCCCCACTAGACGAGAAGCTTTAGGCACCTGCTTCCCCTAATAGAAGAAACCATATTGACTGCCTCAGGCACGTGCTCGAGAAGCAAGCAGAACGACTACCGAACAGATTTCTCTTGGCGATTCTAGAGGGAAGGCTTGTTTGTCGACGCACACAAAGCTGGTGAAAATAGATGCAAAGGACCTTGAGAGGGGATACTGAACCTGCAATATACTGATGCTATGGAAATAGAATAAGAAAATTACACCTGAAGGTATTAAGTTTAAATAATTAGTCCCCCATATCATCGGACGGGGAAACCAATAGTGATTTTAAAAATAAATAAATACTAGACTCTGTGCAATATCCATTTGGTAGATACTATGATATACATCAGTGCTCCGCAACCGGTGTGCCGTGGCACACTGGTGTGCCGTGAGCCGAATACAGGTGTGCCGCGGTCAAATGCAATGTACGAAAATTTATTGTAAAATTCAATTTAATACCTATATATTATAGGTTTTGGTGTGCCGCGGAATTCTAGGTAGAATTTTGGTGTGCCGTAGATGAGAAAAGGTTGCGTAGCACTGATATACATGATTAAACAAGCAACATTGTTCGCTTATAATGATGACAGTAGAAGGAATAAAAATATTTTTAGAAAATTCGTCAATCGGAAATTTTGTCTTTGTTTAATCAGTTCTCTTAAAAAGTTTCACCGATCTTTCAGGGAAACGCGTGCTAACATTTGTAGACGAATGATATTTTCTAAAGGGAACTGACATTTTTACGATTCGTTTTGTGCTAGAGCAGAAAAATTAAATGACTTTTGTGTTTCTTTCCTCCCACAACATCGTTCTCTTAAACACTGCGGTAACTCCCATATCTCCTAAAAAATACTTTCCTCATAGCATAGAAGAAGTCCTGTGGGGAATCACAAGGCCTTCTGTGTGGAGTTAATAAAAATAGTACTAATTAAAACAACTCCACTCATATTGAAATTTGAATTTGCATGCCGACACAAGCGTACAAACAACTCATTGTACAATTCGCACCCCCTGTATACAGGAACAAGTGTAGAAGGCTATTTATAGCTATTATATGGTGGTAGGCACTGTAGATAAACGGCACCCACCCTCAAAAGCCAGGCGGCCACTGTGTAAACTGTACACGGGCGCCTGTAAAGCCGCCCCTCGGAGGGTATTTATTGCGTATCTTGTAACTGATGGCCCGAATAGCGGTAGACCGCCATTTCCTGGACACTGTGGATGTGAGATGCGATGACCATGCATTTGAACAACACGAAAAACCTTTATTTTTATTTTAAGTGCATATATTTCTGTTGGTTTTATTAAAATTGTCGTTAAAAATAAAGTTTAAAAAATTGCTAGGCTGCTTACAGGAACTATGTATGGGACTAATTTTAAGTAAGAAGAAAACCCTTGAAGAGATTACAAATATTTAAAACTACTTTTCTACTTTACTAAATTTCGTTGTTTAAAAATTGTTTACATAATAATAGTAGTTGATAATCATTGAGAATAAAACCGATTTTATAACTGCTAATGGGATTTCAAGTCGTTTCTTTTTCTTGTTACTATCAAAATAAATAATTTTGTCCTTTTAGATTATAAAATAACAAACTCTTTTTTTCTTCTCGTTGTCATGTGGATGTAATTATTTGTTTTCATGGTATTTACATAAAATACAAGTAATGCTATGCATTTAATACATTATCAATTAGATAAATGCTATATGAAACTGTCTTAGTAAAAACATTTTTTTATGGACAAAAATTATGACAATTGGGCAAATGAGGTCTCAAATGAAGATGGCTTTTTTAAAAGAGAATGACTAGTAACCAATAAAGTCTTCATAAAATTTTAAAACACCCTGAAATATGAGAAATACAGCTTTTCTTGAAATTATTTGGTAAGTTAATTATGTTTGAAATCCCGTGGTAGTTATTGTGTTGGATAGATGGCCATTTTCTTCTTGGTGCAGGAGAAAATCGGGATAACTTCAATTTTAGCTAACTACGAAATGAAAATGCAGGTGAGTTCTCTCGACGTGTAAATTAATATAAAATATGAATTAAAAACAAGTTCATAAACAATAATGTTAGGAAAGTCTTAATGAGATATTCCTGCTTAATAATGTGCTAACCCCTCAATTAAATAGGCATATACAAATACTTGTTAATGTTGAAGCAAATTTGGAAGCATGGAACCTTTTTTTCATTATGTGGGGTGGAGTTACATCATACAATTACACGGAAGGAAATTACACGTGCTAAAATTATATGAGTAAGGAATTACGCGTAGAAGAAATTTGGTGGAAATCACTGTTGAAAATTACACACGATGAAATTACGCATATTTAGGATTTTTTAAGTGTTTACATTTTGTAATAAACTTTTATATTAGAAAAAAATGCTAATTCCTACAGATTTCGTTGTAATTGAACGCACTCGCATGACATTTGTTCGAATTTATGAAATCATACTTTATTTAAATTAGTACAAAAGTATGGCTACACCATGAAATCGCACAATTCGATAGGCGCTTTAAAACATACGAGGCTAGAAATTCACTTGCTCCTATTTCCGAGTAATCAAAGTGTGGCGGGATTCTTCCGGCTACCGAGAACGATTTGTAGTTTCATGAAGACAACACGTAATACTTGTTTTAGAACTAACAACATTTCATACAATACGTATCTGAAGATAAACGTAAATGGAAGCTTTGTATTCGAGGAATTGGATTGAACACATTTACGTTGTAATTTTGTAACATATCCTGATATTAAAAACTGAGCGCTGAAGGAAGAAAATCTCTTTAACTCATTTTGTGTCCTCTGGTAAAACTGTTTTCCAAGAATAAATTACGAATAAGTTCGTAGCATTTTAACGATAAACCGGTGAATAAAATTTGTCATATAGTGTTGCAGCAGCGCCAATATTAGAGATTTTAAATATACTATATGAAAAATTTTGTAGAAGAACAGAGGAATATGGTGGACGTATATGATGTGTGTGTGTTATTCGGTATACCGAGCTCTCGAAAAGACATTTTTATATTGATTGCACTTCGATGAAATTCTTCTATAAAAAAGATACAAATGGTTGTAGTGGCCTCCAATGAAATCTTCTAGGAAATTCTCATGCAAATAATGGAATAGTTAGATTTTTTAAATATTTTACGTACTATTTTCTTTAGCCAACAATAACAAAAAAAATTGAATCACATTCAATAACACAATAAAAAAATAAATGGACTGGTGCCTTAAAAACCAAAAGCGCTTAGAACTTTCCAATGAATCCATTATACACACAATCATTCATAAAGTCGTTAAGAATTGAAACTTCATAGATTTATATCTGTCATGGTTTGTTGGACAAATGAAGTGTGCGCCAAAAAATATCCAAAAGCGCAACTTTTCCGTGGAGCTTTTAAAATTCTACACTGTGTAAGTAACACCGATGTTAGTTACATGAGAACACTCTACTTACAAAAGTGCAGGCCGGTTACAGTTTAATTACATTATCTTCCCGGTTAGTTGTTCTCAAACAGGGTAATATTTTTAAAGCTCTCGGAAAATAATATTTTATGAGTAGCATCATAATGTAAAACAAGAGCAGTAAAAAAATCTAAATAGAATTAAAGGAAGGGGTTGTTATGGTAATTAGTGTAAAACATTTACTTTTATAGGGTATTTACATTTGGTGTGTTTCTTCGTGAAATATTCATGTAAATTTTGCTCCATCTCCAAAACACCTTCATCATTTTATGTTTCTATAGAATAACTTAAGAAGTTGAGGGTGCGATTCCAGGTATAGACCACAAACAGAAGATTAAACGCAAATATTTTAATCTACGCAGCATAGGAACGTGTTGAGATAAAACATTTTATCTGCGAAGAATAGAAAAGTATTCTCGAGTTAGATGAGACATTCTTTATTCTATGACAGATTCTTTGATATAAAATCATTTAATAACTCGTTTCACGATAGTATATGATTACATTCGTGGTAGAGCATACCGCTCCTTGGCAATCCAGGTCTATTTATTTATTGAATACCCACAGGGTTTTTATATATTAGGTTATGGTAGATCTTTAATTGTATTATAATACCGTCAATTAGAAATAATAATATGAACACGAGAAAAATATAATAAAAATAAAATTACAGTAGATAAAACAGATATAAAATAAAGACGTAAGAAACAAACAAAAATGGGATTGGAATGAACATTTAATGTGGTTCCCAAAATTCACCGAATTATCACCTAAGTATTGTTTTCCCACAGTTTAGAACAGCT
>JAHDVE020009847.1:0-134736 GCA_022606495.2 Halesus radiatus | reverse complement strand
GTGGCTGCCAAATTCTACAGTGGGGCGCACTTGCAATTTGTACAGGGTCAGCAGTTTTGTACTATTAAAGTATCTGTGGGCTCTGTACAGTACGCCCAGCTTCTGAGAGGCTAACTTTACTCTGGTTTTGATGAAGCGTGTGATAATTACCTTTGAGTGATTTAGTGTAAGGATGTGTATTAACGAAGAAGAGTTTCCTGCTAGATATAACTGAATTTATTAAAAGTAATTATACACCCAGCTTATTGATTTATAGTTTGAAAAGCTAGGAGAAGGCGCTGTTGCCCGGGACCGTAACTTTGGAGAAATGCCCAGAGCCATAAACTGCCAGATGTTAGTTGTGCTCTTGGTGTTGCCAACGCTAGGTTAATAAATATGAATTGTAACTGTGCCCGGCTACAATGGAAAAGAGCCACATATTTTATTTTTTTTATGTAGAAATTTTTGCTTCAAGTGGCAACTGGCGAGCTCAGTTAATTTGTTTATCTTATGTAACGCAAACAAGTCGAAACACGCGAGCAGTGCTCGGGTTGGCGCGATATGACACATGCGCCGCCCGGGAACACGGCTCGTTCAAAAGCATGAAATGGTTAATCTCCGATTGCACTCCCAATGAGATATGCCACGAACCACCACTGATAATCACGGCACTACATCCCAGGGTGGAATTTAACAATTATTTTCCACTGACTCCATTCCCTACAATCCCCTGGCCTTTTCATCCTGCTCCAGTCCTTTTCCGCAGTCAGTTCACCTCTTCCTCAACCTGCATCTTGGTCGCTTCCACTGACCCACACAGTCTTCATTGTCAGTATCCTGTTATCCAGCATTCTTTCTACATGTTCAGTCCATTGCAGTTTTTGGGACCCACAGAATTTTACAATGGTATCATCTCAATTAGCTTAGATAGAAAAATGACTATCTAAAAACAAAGACAAAGTTTTTTTCTACTAGTGCACAATAACCTGACAATATTCGAATTCCTCCTACTTCCATTTCTATAGTGGTAAAATATTGCTCGTGCGATGATGAAGGACTTAGCTAGCACAGGGTTGAACCCACGACACCCGGGTGGGCACCCATTGCTTTGAACCACTACGCTACTAAAGTGGATATTAATTTTATGAAAATTTTCATGTGAGGTACCTATTTTAATGAAAAAAGATAACTTTTTTTGAGTTTTATGTACTGATAATATTTGCTTAACTGATAATAAAAAGTTTATGTAAAAATACCTGTATCGTTATAAAATTTTGTGCGAGGTAATAAACATTTACTTTTAGAAGTTACTCAACATTATAAAAAATATTGATAAGATTCAATAAAAAAAAATGCAATTAAGTCCTCTATGCAGAGATATCCAGTAAACAAAAAAAACTCAATTTGCAAAATGCGTCAAAAATTTATTACTTCATGTAGTGTAAGAGTTTGATAGTAAAATTATTATAAGAACACTGATTGAGAAAAAAAATTTACTGTACAATCAGATGTGTGTGGCTATACTTAACTGAAAATGGGATAATCTTTTTTTTTTTGCTTGGCGCGCGTTTCTTTCTCATTATTTAATTTTAATTTAACATCTAATAAATGGCATCTTTTTATTTACATTTCAAAAATAGAAAAAAAACTAATACTTTTCCATGCAATAAAAATAACAGCAGCATAATAAAAAAAAATGTCATGTTCGAATATTAAATTACCTTAGAATGTGATGAAGAATCATCTCCTTTAGGAAAGTACCACTCATTTATAAACACCATCACGGTGCTACATCTCAGGTTGGGATATGGCCTCCTCTACAAATGCTCTCCACTGGCTGCGGTCACTCGACATTTGCCTCCAGTCCTTCCCGTTGTACTCCAATCCTCTTTCACACCTCTTTCTCGGTCTGCTACTTCCACAGTCATAATTTTTGGCATCCTGTCATTAAGCATCATTCTTTCAGTAAATACTTTCAGTAAAATCTGAATAAAAATGTGCCCTTGGACCATAGTGGGTTTTTAATATTACACCCTTTTACTTAAGAAAAGTCTTGGTGTTGCCATTTCAATATTTACAAATGTAGACTTTAAAGTGGGGTATATATTAGTAAAAATATTACACACGAGTACACATGAACTGAACTAAGTAGACTACGCAGGGCAAGCAGGAGTGAAGGAAGGAATGCTATTAGGTAAAATCGGCGACTATATAGCAGTGACGTGTAGTCTATAAATTCCGACAAGCTGTGTCTACCCTTAGAAAAACGAATCATAATTATAAAATAAAAAATTGCGACAAATTTCTCACCAAAATCTAGTTTTCCCATGAATTTCGTAAGGAGCTAGTACGCTAATTTATTTAGTTGTCTAGAACAATCAGTGGAATATGGTAGTAAATTTTTCAAATATTCAATGCAGATTTATACCCAAACTGCACACAGCCTACCTTTGGTCATAAGGCAATGCATGCCACTGTTATATAGTAATTTGTATATGTCACTAGTGTCGCCGTGCTTCAGGTGTTTGATGGCTGTCAAAATAGTAAATTTTAGTAGGCAGTTAAGGAACTACCTACAACTTTGTAGATAATAGACACAACGGGAGATGTGCCATGGAAGCGTGACAATTATCGCCGAGCTACTACCAAACTGCACGGACTATCAAGGCGGTGGAGCTAATGAACGTTATGCGTTTAGTGTAGGTAAAAACAAAAGCGGGGTGCCACTGTACGTAGATGCGCTTTGAAGTAGTGTGAGTGAAAGATGTTGGTGACACGCGTTGTGCTCGCGGTTTCATCATACTAGCAATGGATAATGGCCCCCTTTCCCTTGTTTGTATAATCTGTGATACACTTGCTGTAGATCTTCAATGATTGTTTGTTGTTTCAGGTGGGTGGTTTCACCTTCTCCGGTCATTTCACCTGGATTGACATTCAGCAGATCGACCTCGCCCGGAGGGAAAGTGAAATCTCTGCCACAAGGTAACATTTGTGCGCTATTTGTTCCATTACAAACCTGAACAGTGCCAAACAGAACATTTTAGAAAAATAACAAACCTCACCTAACCTATTCTTTTATTATGTACCCGGTTACCGTGCTATAATATCGCCCAATTAGAGTTTTTTTTATTTTTTTTTTATATGAATTCCGCACAAGAGTCCCAACTGCTCCCAACCGTCTGGAGCCAGTGAGACTATGGCAATCCCAATTGGGGAATGTTGTGAGGCTGAAGGTATTGTGGAGGGGAAGGAGAAGGGGAAGAGGGAGGTGGGGAAAATACCTGGCTATTCAGATCTGGTCACCAAACGCGGTTAAAAGCCATTTCAAGCAACGCTTCAATTCTGAATGGTGGTCTTTCACCAGGGCGATACTGAGAGTATCTTCAACTCTGGAACGTGCGCAAATATACTATATACAATATAATACATATTTATTATTATGTGTATTGATGTTATGTATACACTTCCATCAGTGATGTCCTCGTGAAACGTCACTGAGAAACAGCCTTTTGTATTGCTTATGCTTACTTGTAGATTTATCGAGAAAGGGATAAGGGTTATTTGAATTTTCATTTTGAAATTGTTTTGCACTGTGTTCTTTTTATATTGATATAATTTCTTTTCTGATGTCGAAAAACAAGTTTGAACCATGCTGTATGCAAGCAATGCATCTGTGTGTGTATTGTGCTCGGTCAATACCTATACCATTTTATGAAATGCATTAAAAATAGTTTTTTAACAATACAGTTTTTTATAAGCATTTTTCTTTTCAAACACTGCAAAGTAACAAAGCGGAAAAGTTACCCTTTTAAGCGGAAAAGTTACCCCGTAAGCAGCAAAATTAACCCGTAAGCCACAATGTTACCCCATAAGTGACAAAGTTACCCCATAAGCGGCAAATGAAGGCTCTTTAATGTTACTTATGTGTTATATTGCAATTACTAATATGGTCTCCCGTGCGCTGGTTGGTTGATTGCAGGTCGCCTACCATGGCCGGAGGTCTGTTTGCCATGGACCGCAAGTACTTTTGGGAGGTGGGCTCCTACGATGAACTCATGGATGGCTGGGGAGGGGAGAATCTGGAGATGAGTTTCCGGATTTGGCAGTGTGAGTTTTTAAAAAAATATATTTTTTCATTTATTTGTGAATACCGCACAAGAATCCAGACTGCTTCCAACTGCCCGGAGCCAGTGAGACTATGGCATCCTTAAGTGGGGGATATGTTGTAAGACAGAAGGGAGTGCGGAAGGGAAGGAGTTGAGGAATCGGAAGCTTGGGAAGTGCCTGACTATTCAGATGTGGTCACTAAACATGGCTATTACCATTTCAAGCAACGTTTTGTTTCTGAATCCTGGTCTTTCACCAGGGCGATACTGAGAGTATCTACCACTCTGTACCAATTTTTAGTCGATATCTGCCTATAACTGGTTCTATACTTACTCCCTGACTTTACATTATTTCCTATTTTGAGTCAGGGCCTGTCATTTTACCCCTCTGTATCATGTAACGATTTATAGCATAGATTTCTCAATTCCTTTACTTAAAATGATCGCTGGTGTGAAGGCCCGTTAAAATAAAATATAGTTTTAGTTTTTAAATATAAACATTCTTGGGCCACGAATAACCCTCCAATATTTAAATTCCTCATTAAAAGCTGTAAATGTTGCTTGTGCAATGATTGAGGACTAAACCCGCAGAAGATTGAACCTGGGATGCCTGGTTCGGAACCTGATACATTTCTCCACTCAGCTACTAACTGGCCAATTGTTATTAGTAGACACCATAGATAATAGAAACAAAGGATATTGTATTATTATTTTATTTTTTTCATCAAGCACATCAATTTAATATAATGTAATTTAATATTTTGTAAATGAAATCCTCAGCACGGGAAATCCCAGTGAACACATCATTATTTGTTATAAAAAAAAAGATAATAAAACATTATTATTATTAAAGTGAGATATGTCATAGAAGCGTCCCGATGCCAACAAAGGCGGGGCACCGCTGTGCTTGGATGCGATTTACAGTAGTATGGGTGAACGACGCAGCGACACGCTTTGTGCGTGCGGTTTCATACTAATAATGGTTTGTGGCCCATCTCCCTTGTTTCTATTATAAGTGTTAATGTTGAGTTAATAATTAACATTGGTTCTGTCACTTACGGGTTATATTAATATTAACACTATATTTAATTGTAATATTTGTAGATGAATGTGAAAGCGCTCACGAGATGTTAAATCGCCTGAATCGGTATTGGTATCGAATTCTAAAAGATTCGTTCTCATTGGTTGACGCATTGCTAATAGCGAGCTCCAATGTTCGTGCTGCAGTGTTCGCTTACTACACTATTATTCATGGTAGGTACGCAGACTTACAGCTTTGTTTGTGTGTGTTTTAGGTGGCGGCGCTCTGGAGACTATCCCGTGTTCCCGAGTGGGCCACGTCTTCCGAGAGTTCCACCCGTACAACTTCCCCAATGACCAGGACACTCACGGTAATTGACATGTTTACAACACAACAAAATTCAATTCCATTGCAAAACAGAACATTGAAGAACAAAAACCTTTTATTTTATCGTGTTCTGTTTTGTCATTGTTGAAATTGAAAATTCATAAAATAAATGTTAGATAACCTACATTTATTTGACTTAACTGCTTTTTTGCTCATACATGAAAAAATATTAAAGAGGTTTTAGGTTTGTACTAACAGTTATAAGCCTCGCTGCTCATCTCGGCCGGGTGGTTTAGAAGGGAAATCATTTTTTTAATATTTGTGAATACTGCACAAGAGTCCCAACTGCTCCCATCCGTCTGGAGCCAGTGAAACTATGGCATCCCCAATTGGGGAATGTTGTGAGGCTGAAGGTAGTGGAGAGGGGAAGGAGAAGGGGAAAAGGAAGGTGGGGAAATACCTGGCTGTGGGGAAATATTCAGTTACCAAACACGGCTAAAGCCATTTCAAGCAACGTTTCAATTCTGAATGGTGGTCTTTCACCAGGGCGATACTGAGAGTATCTTCCACTCTGGAACGTGCGCAAATATACTATTTTAAATGAATTAATTGAGAAACAACACAAATTAATTAAATAAAATTTTCTTGCGCACGCTGCGATTTGAACCTGCGACCTTCGGATTCGTGGTCGAGAGCCTTACCTCTAGACCATGAGGCCGTATGTACTTATTGAATAATTTGTCAGAATTTTCTTTAGTTTCTTATTTTTAGACTTTCAACTTAACATATCACAATTCTTATCATAATTGTTCATTTATATATGCTTTAATAAGGACATTTACATATCTGTTTAAAACATATGTAAATAAAAAATAACATTTATAAGAATTGTGACAAAGGAAGTCTAAAAATAAGAAACTGAACATAATTTCTTACAATTTATTAAAAAGTATTTTATTACCTTTCTAAACCACCAGACCAAGCGGCGAGTCTCTACTTTCTTATTTTTAGACTTTCAACTTAACATATCACAATTCTTATCATAATTGTTAATTTATATATGCTTTAATAAGGACATTTACATATCTGTTTAAAACATATGTAAATAAAAAATAATATTTATAAGAATTGTGACAAAGGAAGTCTAAAAATAAGAAACTGAACATAATTTCTTACAATTTATTAAAAAGTATTTTATTACCTTTCTAAACCACCAGACCAAGCGGCGAGTCTCTACTTTCTTATTTTTAGACTTTCAACTTAACATATCACAATTCTTATCATAATTGTTAATTTATATATGCTTTAATAAGGACATTTACATATCTGTTTAAAACATATGTAAATAAAAAATAATATTTATAAGAATTGTGACAAAGGAAGTCTAAAAATAAGAAACTGAACATAATTTCTTACAATTTATTAAAAAGTATTTTATTACCTTTCTAAACCACCAGAGCAAGCGGCGAGTCTCTACTTTCTTATTTTTAGACTTCTTTTGGCTTAATATCCACTATTTTTATAATTATTTTTTTGTAATGTAAATGTATGAAAAAAAAAACAATTCGTACATCCCGGGCCGCTAGACGTACTAGTGTAACATGCTGCCATCTCAATGCATGGAAAATGTCGGAACCTGGATGTATTATCAATACAAGCAGATAATAAGTTAACTGTTTCCACTGCTTGAATGTTCTCTTTTCGAATGATGACCATCGCCATGTATAACCATTTAAAAACCTCAAGTAGGTGAGTTACCTAGCAATACCGAAATTTTATTGTAATGTGGGTTTGTTTCAGGAATCAACACGGCACGCTTGGCTCACGTTTGGATGGACGACTATGCAAAGTATTTCTTCCAGGAGAGACAAGATTTAGCGGTAATTTACTGTTACCGTATATTACATATACTATTTCTCATTGTCGACGAATGAAATGACCTTCTGTGAATGAATGCTCTCCTTCAGTGATTTCTTCTTGCACACTTATTTTTTTTTTAAAAGCATTCCCCGGTTACAATATTTGCATTCCTCCTACTTCCGTCATTATAGAAAAAATATTGCTTGTGCAATGATTGATGATTGAACCCGCAATGCCTAGGTGGAAACCCAGCCCATTTATCCACCAGGGTTACTAACCGGTTAATTATTATCTATTAAACATTGTAATATTCAGTCTTCATTTGTTATTTGGGATCATTGGGACTACATCCAATAATACATAATGTGTTGTACCCATAGATAATAGAAACAATGGAGATGGGCCTTGACCCATCATTACTATGAAACTGCTTGCACAAAAGTGTCACCTATATGGTTCACCCATACTACTGCATATCGCATCTATGCACGGTGACCTTTGTTTCTACCTACATACCAAATGCATAACTTTTATTGCATAGCCGCTTTGGTCGTTTGGTCGTCACCAAACACGGCTAAAAGCCATTTCAAGCAATGTTTCAATTCTGAATGGTGATCTTTCACCAGGGCGATACTGAGAGTATCTTCCACTCTGGAACATGCGCAAATATACTATATATTATTTTTAAATGAATTAATTATGAAACAG
Source organism: Halesus radiatus (assembly GCA_022606495.2). Taxonomy (NCBI): domain Eukaryota; kingdom Metazoa; phylum Arthropoda; class Insecta; order Trichoptera; family Limnephilidae; genus Halesus; species Halesus radiatus. The sequence continues at coordinate 126,735 of JAHDVE020009847.1, read as the reverse complement.
CACAAATTAATAAAATAAAATTAACGTTACATCTATGGTTGTACTGCAGTGGTGTACATTGATCTATAACCAAAGGTAGTCTGTGTGTAGTTTTTCAAGATCTGTGAGATAAGAACTGTGCATTGAGTATTTGAAAATGGCCACTAGGTTAACATCTTAGCGCTTATTGTCGTGGCCAACTGAATAAATCAGCATACAAATTCCTTACCTATATCTATATACATATGTAACACGATTTTTTTAATATTATGTTATTTTATGGTTCGTTTTTCTTAGGGTAGGCACAGCTTTCTCACCTTTATGGAATGCATGCCACTGTTACACCGTTACATAACCTGTGCTGTTTTGAATAATTTCAGGATGTGGTAAGCGCAGAGGACGTGGGTCACCGCAAGATCCTGAGGGAGAAGCTGAACTGTAAGCCCTTCAAGTGGTATCTGCAGAACGTGTATCCCGAGAAGTTTGTGCCCGGAGAGAATGTGGTGGGCCACGGGAGGTTAGTACCATACTTCTAATTTTCGACGTGTCTCCTCCAAGTTACCACCATTCGGTGTTCTGCAATCCGTTGCAGAGCAATAAGGTCAGAATTCACGGTTTGTGAACCCGGAGAAGTGCTTAATATTAAATTAATTCTAGAGTTAAAGGTACTCTCTGAATCTTACTGGTGTGCGACGACCGTTCATCATCAAAGCATCGCTTGCAATGGTTTTACTTATAAATCTGATCCATCGCCGGCTATGCTCGTACGTGAATTCCGCATATGATGCATGAAATTTCACTAAAACACGTACATTGTGTTGAAAGAAACATGCCGCGTGATGGGATAGATCGCATTGAAAAGGTCAGAGTTGTAATATTAAAACTATATTCATTACCGATAAACCATACAAAGACATGTGAGAAAAAGACTGTTGAAGTGAGAGAGTGAAGACCTTCTGCTGACTGGGTGATTGCGGAAACCTCTAAGCTATTGCAGCAACCTTCAGACCTACCGTGTTCTTCCAAAACATAATATTATAGGAAATATTAGATCCCTATTAGAGTTGTGTTACATAAATAATATTCTTGATCACAAGGCGAGTAATGAATTAGTGCAAATTATTAAATTGAATAAATTCTTCAAATGTTATAATTATTGATCACGGAACTTGCTATCGTATTATGTTTATTACAGTGATTATTATGTTATAATTAGTTGAGTAATAAGATACTGAAGAGAAGAGAAATGAAAACTGGGACACGAGAAAGGAATAATCTCGTTGATTTTCTAATGTTTCTTTGGTTCTTGTGTTTTCTGCATATAGAATCTTTTTGAATCAGCGCTTGTCAGTTGTCTGGTAGATAGGTACCAGTAGGTAGTGGCAGTTTGTGATTTTTTTTTTATTGTTAAAAGATTGGAAAAAAAATAGAATTATTGATGTTGTAGCCGAAAACGATTATGTATTTAAAAATAATTTATTTATAAAATTGGTTGTCGATTTTTTCAATCTTAGCACTCTAGCACACTAAAGAGTCACAAGCCGCCACTGCCAGCAGGTAGTTACAATATCGTTGTTTGATATGCAATATTGCAAATGTGACAATTTTTCCAGAAATGCTATTTTATTGTCATTGGATTCGTAATCATTTTCTCGGAGTATGTTCATCCACAGAATGCGGATTATTTGTTAAAATGTTAGTTTTTTGGACAATATGTGACATTGCATATCTGGTTTGCAAGGAAAATACTGCATTGCGTTGTAGTTGTATCTCTCTCCTGAACAATTTGTTTCTTATCACATTCACAGTATTGCATGCTGAACTACAATATGGTTTTTAAATTTGTAATTATTTTCATTGTTTTCTGCTAGGTTGTGTTGTGGGATTTGTTTCCCGCTTAGAAATGAGAATTCATCCATTTAATGTCACCGAAATTGCAATCAATTCTTCAAACTTGATATTATATCAATCGATGTTTTTAATATTGTATCAATCGTTAGGTTCATGAATCCATCTAAGAAGCTCTGCATCGACACTTTGGGCGCCGGCAACGACGATTCTTTCCCGGCCCTCGGAGTCTACCAGTGCCACGACATGCTGTATCCCTCGCAGCACCTCAGCCTCTCTGTGGACGGGGAACTCAGGACCGAGGAGAGGTGTGCCATGATACAGTACAAACGGTGAGTTACTTTTAATATTGTATTAATCCTAAAGTTCATGGATCCATCCAAGAAGATCCGCATTTTCTACCAATGCCATGACCTGTTCTACCCCTCGCAGCACTTAAGTCTCTCTCTGGGCGGAGAATTTAGGACCGAGGAGGGATGTGCCATGATACAATACAAACAGTGAGATATTTTTAACATTGAATCAATTGTCAGATTCGTGAATCCATCCAAAAAACTCTGCATTGTCTACCAGTGCCACGACCTGCTCCACTCCTCGAAACACCTCTGTTTCTCTGTGGACGGTGAACTCGGCACTGAGGAGTGGTGTGCCACGATACAATACAAATGGTGGGTTACTTACAACATTGAATTAATCGTCTGGTTCATGAATCCATCCAAGGATACAGTACATACAATAGAGTTTAATACTTATGTATTTTAATGACATGGTACATCGCATAGTGTTGTACAGTGTAATGATTTAGTACAACCCTCCTCACCTTCCTTCTTCCCCATCTCCTTCCCCTCCTCCATACCTTCAGCATTACAATATACCCCAATTGGGGAGCCAATAGTCTCCCTGGCTCCAGACGGTTGGGAGCAGTTAGGACTCTTGTGTGATATCACATAAAAAAATAAAAAACAGTAACAACATACGAGTATACTCAAATGTAATGATTTTACAGATTGTAAGAAGTTTGTATAAACTGGTACATTGTGCAATCTGTTTGTAATGAGTCGGTACATTGTAATGAGCTGGTGCAGTCTGTTGTAATGAACTGTGAATACATACTGTAATGACTATGTTTTTATTAGCTGTTACATTGTAAAGGGAATTTGTTGTAATGATTCTGTTTGATGTAATGAACTGGTAAATTGTAATGAGATGGTACATTTTATAGTATGTTGTAATGAACTGATTAATTGTAATGACTGTTGTCATGAGCTTGTACATTGTAATACGTCTGTTTAACCCTTAAAGTGCGAACCGTCGATAAATCGACTCTCTATTAATGCGTATAAAGTGCGGAGCGTCGGAATACCGACTCTTGCGCAGTTTAATTATAGGACATGTCTTCGCGCGCGCATGTATAACGTTTTTAATAAGTTAATAAAATTTAAAATTATTTTGCTGTGAATTTAACATTAATTTTTGTATTTTTTTTTTAAGAATTTTTTTTTTATTTCTACCTGCAAAATGTCAAATTTGTCAAGTAGTTATGATGAAAACACTTGTGAATCTTCAAAGATTGAAAAAGAGTGAAAATGTTTATCTTGATGAAAATAGTGGCAGTGACGATGAAATTAGAATGTTTACAAATCGAAGAATGTCAATGATTTTTTTTTATATTCTTGTTTGTTTTCTTTTTTTTTTATTAATTAAATAAGTACAGTTATATTAAAAAAATATGTTTCATTTGAGTAGTTTGATATGTCCCTTACACATAACAGAAAGAATTACGAAAATCCATCTACATTTGAGTAGTTTGATATGTCCCTTACACATAACAGAAAGAATTACGAAAATCCATCTACATTTGAGGAAAATAATTGAGATTCTGTGCACACTTAATTAATAAGGTACTTTTTTTCAAAAATCCATTGGCAATTTATGCAAAATACAGTGGTACCTCAACATACGAGTGCCCCAACATACGAGTTTTTCGAGATACGAGCCGGCGAGCGAGTGATTTTTTGCTTTGAGTTACGAGCGAAATTCGAGATACGAGTTCGGTTTAGCAGGTCGGCCGGTAGCACGCGACCGCGGCCACGCCCACCACGGTCAGTGAATCAGTTAGCAGCGTGCTCCCGTTGTGATAAGTTGTGTTCGCGTTTTATGTTGTGTTTACTACATTTACAGTTGTAGTTCATTTATTTTTATAACCATGGATCGGAAGAAAGTTTGTGAAAAGTCAAGTGCTAAGAAAAAGATGATGAGTATTGAATTAAAACGTGAAATTATAGAAAAACATGAGCAAGGTGTTCGAGTTGTTGACTTGTCGAGGCAGTATGGGCGTAGTACGTCCATGATATGTACTGTGCTTAAACAGAAGGAGTCGATAAAGAGTGTAACGCCGGCTAAGGGCCTTACGATAATTTCCAAGCTGCGAACCTCCCTTCATGAAAATATGGAGAAACTGCTGATGGTGTGGGTGACAGAGAAGCAGCTCCAAGGAGATACCTTGACGCAGACCATCATTTGCGAGAAGGCAAGAGCGATCTACGGAGATTTGCTGAAGCAAACCCCGCAGACTTCCATCGACAAGGCATCGGAAGAGGCATTTAAAGCCAGCCGGGGCTGGTTTGAGAATTTCAAAAAGAGGACCGGTATTCACTCCGTTGTCAGGCATGGTGAGGCAGCAAGCTCAGATATGAAGGCAGCTGAGGATTACATTAAAACGTTTTCCAATCTAATAAAAGCCCAAAGATATATCTCTCAGCAAGTCTTCAACTGTGATGAGACCGGGCTGTTCTGGAAAAAGATGCCGAATAGAACATATATAACGGCAGAGGAGAAGATGATGCGAGGCCACAAGCCTATGAAGGACAGATTGACTCTAGCACTGTGCGCCAATGCGAGTGGCGACTGCAAGATCAAGCCTCTGCTCGTATACCATTCGGAAAACCCCAGAGCATTTAAGTCACATAAGATTTTGAAAGAAAAACTGCAAGTTATGTGGAGGTCGAACCCGAAGGCATGGGTCACCAGGAACTTCTTTGTGGAGTGGGTAAACCTGGTTTTCGGCCCTTCTGTTAAGAAATATCTACAGGAAAAAAACCTACCCGTGCAAGCCCTTCTCATCCTCGACAATGCCCCTGCTCATCCACCAAACCTCGAAGATGACATCCTCGAGGAGTTCAAATTTATAAAGGTTCTCTACCTACCACCCAACACCACTCCTATCCTGCAGCCCATGGATCAGCAGGTGATTTCTAATTTTAAGAAGCTATACACCAAGCATCTGTTTCGGCGCTGCTTTGAAGTGACGGAGAACACAAACCTCACCCTTCAAGAGTTCTGGAAGGAGCACTTTAATATCGCGATTTGCCTAAAAATTATCGATCAGGCCTGGCTGGGTGTTACAACGAGGACCTTGACCTCTGCATGGAAAAAGCTGCGGCCTGAAGCTGTAGCTGAAAGGATCTACGAAGAATTGGAACCCGGTATGTCAGTAGAGGAGGAGATTGTGTCTCTGGGGAAATCCATGGGTCTAGAGGTGGAAGAGAGAGACGTGAACGAGCTCGTCGAGGAGCACACCCAGGAACTGACCACTGAGAAGATACAAGAGTTACAGTCACAGCAGCATACGGAGGTTATGTAAGAAATTGGTTTCGAGGAGTCAGAGGAGGAGGAGGTTATTTCTACAAGTGCGATAAAGGAGATCTTAGGAATGTGGGAGAGAGTTTCACAGTTCGTGGAAAAGAAACACCCATAAAAAGTTGCAACAGGTCATACATCTGATCTTTTTAATAACACTTGCCTAACTCATTTCCGGAACATTCTGAGAGGGAGGAAGAAACAAACCTTGGACATGTTTTTTTCTAAACGGCCTACACGTGAAAGCGAGAAAAATGTAGCGAAAAAGGCAAAGACCAGTGAGGATATCTAATTTATTTCTTTACATTCTCTTTTTTGTTTTTGTACAATAAATATTTGTCATTTATAAATACGTTTTTATTATTCAAAACCACGTAACAAAAATAACTGGGGTGACATTTTGGGGGTTGGAACGGATTAATGCTAGTTCAATTGTTTTGTATGGGGAAATTTGCTTCGAGATACGAGTAATTCAAGATACGAGCAAGGTTGCGGAACGAATTAAACTCGTATGTCGAGGTACCACTGTATGTGAAAATAAGTTCAGCACTAAAAGGGATAATGAACTGGTAGATTTTAATCAGTCTGCGTGCGTGCTGTAATGAGCTTGTACATTGCAATGAGTTTTTTTATAATTATAGACCTAACATTTCATTTCATTACACATTTATTTTATGTTCTTTCAGTGATGACGACGCCAGCCATGAAGTGGTGATGGATGATTGTCACAAGCAGAGGAAGGATCAGGTAAACATTCCACCATTATTATTTATTGATTATAATTAAATGTTTAATTTCTTCAGGTAACCACAATAAGCTTACCATGTCTTCCTCAAGCTCCCCCGACTTCTTCTACCATTCGCTTCCTCATTATATATTCTCCTTACTCCCCTGACTTTGTGCATCCGTTCTACATGCCCGAACCATCTAAGTATCCCTTTCTTAATTCTTTTCGGATCTCTACATTTTTAGTCTGGTCGTACATGGTTTTACCGCTCATTCGCCTCAAGGATCTCACTTCTACAGCATTCAGTGTACTTTCACCTTTCCTCTGCCAGTTCCATGCCTCCCTGCCATACATCGGGGTTGGTATCAGCACTCCATTGTAGACTGTTAGCTTCGCTTCTTTGACCATTTAGATTTTTAATAGAGCTAATCGCGTTGAGTTCTCCATTAATAGAGTTTCCTGCATTAACCGTTCTTTCAATATCTTTATCAGCCTTTCCTTTTTTATGGGTTATTATAATTGTTCATAATTCAACTCATAATGGTAATCTCCCCAGGAATGGAGCCTGCTGAAGAGCAACCAGATCCAGCACGGGGAGACCAAGCTGTGTCTGGACACGCGCGGCCGGAGCAGCGGCGACCAGCTGGTGGCGGCCGCCTGCGATCCCGACGCCAAGAGCCAGAAGTGGCGGATCGAGTTCAACCTGCGGAACAAGCTGGGTCAGCTGGACACCAATTTCGATGGTCAGTATACCAGTTTTTTTACACCATTTATGTCACCTGCCACAAATCGATAAATAATAGAGTTGCTATGTCATAGAAGAAATTCTTTCAAAGCACATTCCACTATATTATTTGTTGAGAGGTGAGGGGGGCTCGGCAGAGCTCGGTCTTTCTGACATTTATGTCACCTGCCACAAATCTATAAATAATAGAGTTGCTATGTCATAGAAGAAATTCTTTCAAAGCACATTCCACTATATTATTTGTTGAGAGGTGAGGGGGGCTCAGCAGAGCTCGGTCTTTCTGACATTTATGTCACCTGCCACAAATCTATAAATAATAGAGTTTCTATGTCATAGAAGAAATTCTTTCAAAGCACATTCCACTATATTATTTGTTGAGAGGTGAGGGGGGCTCGGCAGAGCTCGGTCTTTCTGACATTTATGTCACCTGCCACAAATCTATAAATAATAGAGTTGCTATGTCATAGAAGAAATTCTTTCAAAGCACATTCCACTATATTATTTGTTGAGAGGTGAGGGGGGCTCAGCAGAGCTCGGTCTTTCTGACATTTATGTCACCTGCCACAAATCTATAAATAATAGAGTTGCTATGTCATAGAAGAAATCCTTTCGAAGCACATTCCACTATATTATTTATTGAGTGGTGAGGGGGGCTCGGCAGAGCTCGGTCTTTCTGACATTTGCCGAGCAAATTAGCTCTTTTTGCGGTCATAAGTAGAACTAAGGGTACCTACTTACTACTTACAGCTCTGTGCTTGTATTTAAGTTGAAAACATATTCTTGCACTAACTTAAATATAAAAGTACTCACCTGTGGAAAGTTCATCCTATGGCCTATCCAAACTTTTTGGCATTGTTTTTACAGTAATGCAAAACACAGCGCAAAGGCATTTAGATATAGGCATATGTCAAATGCGGACGATGATTGTAGGTCGACTGACCTGGTGGGATAGTAGTAGCAGTGACATGCAGTCCATAAAGGCTGAAAAGTTGTTTCCACCTTTCTTTTTCTAGATTTCTGATTAGATTTCCGAGTAATTTTTCCAGAAATTTTTCATTTCATGATCGTTCTACGGTAAGAAATTGTTTCTGCTTGGCAAATTTCTAATTATATAGTTATAATTTGCCTAATCAGTACCTGACAAGCAACAGCCTACCCTTGGTGAAGGAGTGATGCACGCCACTGGATAGGTGGATGTACAAATCTCCATCTTAGTGGAGACACTTTTTTCACTCAGTGTCTCATCTAATTATAATATCTATGTCTGGTGCCTGGAGCCAGTGAGACTATAATATGTCTAATTGAGATGCGGAAGAGGAATGAATATTGGATAGTATGTATATGTTGTAACCACTTAATTTTTAATATGTACCTATTATTATCGCCTTCTAGAAATAGATGGCAACACCTTTGGATTTCACGGGGACGAGAACGGCCCCCTACCCGCCGTGCCCCCCAAGAAGAAGGGATCCCACAAGAGCGTGCGCCGGGGCCCATCCAGTAGCTCCAGCGTAAAGGCGGGCGACCCGAGTGCCGAGGTGCTTGCCAAGCCGCAAGGGGGCTTCCCGGGGAAGTTCCGCGTACCGAGCTACGACAGTAACAGACTGAGATAACCTGCAAACATGAAACATAAAATAATCATAGTACATATCACTGTTCTGGAAGAAAAACGTCACAAGTCAAAAAAAAATAATTGTGCTAAACACAATACAAATTTTTTTAAATTTTGTTCTTGTTGTGGTTGGCAGACTTGGTTGTGCAGCTGTAACGTTTTTTTTCCTGACGAGAATAGTTCACTACGTTGTCAAGATATTCATCACAACTCACAACGGACATTAAAAATGCTACTGACGCATTTCAAACAAATTGTCTCATCATAAATCTAGAAAAATGTCTAGTTACTCTTATCTAATTGTTTTTATTAGCTGAATCAACAGTACTAATTTTGGTAAGTCTACTCTGAAAACTTGCCAAAAGTTAAAAAAAGTCTCTCCTGAAAAATGTGACTTTTTGATTTGTGATATTTTTCTTCTGGACCAGCGAGATACATAATATGCCTACATAATGTACAAATATTGATTGTACCATAAAGCAATGTTGGATGTGGTAACTTTGCATAATTGCATAAAAGTTGTTTAAAGTTTCATTTCTACCGTTGAAAGCAAAAAAGTACGGCTTTATTTTGATATTTATTTAATTGGATAAACATTATGGCAACTTTGAATAGAGTTTATGCAAAGTTACCGATTTGCGCATTGTTCTTTGGGACCTCGGATATGTATAGATTGCCGATAAAAAAAAACCTAGATAGCATAATTTGCAATAAAATAACATGCCAGTATCGATACCTGCTCGATATGTGCTCTACAATGTTTTATCTTGTAAAATAGTGCTAAATCAGTCTTCCATAGGTGCATTTTCCAAACTCTCAACATAGAAGAAGACACAATATAAAAATTATAACTGCATTTGGTAAAAAAAGTTTTCAGTTTAAGGAGACTGTATGAATTACTATTGTTCTGACAGGGCTAGAGTTTAGGAGAGGTTTATAATTACTTACATCTTGTTCAATTGTTTTTTCGTGCTAAACGCACTTTATTTTCTGACATCCAATAATGTATTGTGATTTTTAAGAAAATTATTCCTTTTTTATTCAATAGACAAATCTGCGGTTATATTCCGTATCAGATATTACTGTTAAATCTAATAGAATAAATTTGTTTGAATTTACCGAAGAGATGTTGTAAAAACGTCAAACAAAGCTGCCAATTAAGGAGAGGACTTTTTGTATTCAAAGAGTTCTTTTGAAAAGATGATCTTTTCTGGTAAAAAACACCATACTTTTTTTTTTCTTCTGAAAATTTGTGAAAGTCTGAATAATTCACATATTATTCACTTATAATTATATATGTACCTTTATTATAAAGTAATATATTCGCAAAATATATTTTTATTACATATTTTACACGTTACTCTATAAAATGATTGATAAAAATAAATTGTGTCTTAAAATTTTGGCCAAACATCATTCTTTATAAATAAGAAGTATGTGGGTGCTAATTTTAGTTTTCAAAATATTTTTGAAAATTTCCTGGAAAGTGCCTGTGAGATTTTTTTATTTTTTTATTATTATTTTAATGAAACAATATTCTAAACAAAAATATGATTGCCATGTCAAATAGTATTTGTTTTAAAGAGATTATAATATATTTTATTTTAATAAGATTTTTCAAACGTTTAATCCAGGGGTACCCAACCCAAGACCCTCTGACTGGCCCGTGGTCGTTTTTAAGAGCGAACACGCTTAGAACTTTCAAGTCTCGAGCTTTCGGCAATGTTAAGTTTTTCATCGGAACAATCCCCCGCCACGGTTCTTGGACGTGAATTTTGGAATCATCAAAGAAAAAATAAGGTTGCGGAATCCCTCGATTTAATTTCATAAAATTAAGACGGGAGGAGTTATTTTTTTAATTCTTTACACCCGGACCGCCGTAAGTTTTCCAGTGAACCCGAGCGTCACTGTCGTTTACTCTGTACTTAAAATAGTATTGATAATTTAATAATCTATATTGACATAATATTTTCTTTACCCGACTGGTGTTATCTGGAGTATAGTAAAATCCGTCCAATTTAGTAAATAGGATATGATAAACAATATAACTAACCAGAAAAAAACAACAATTACCAGGGGATTAAGGGTGTATTTATTTTATGCTAAAAAAACTACATTTTCGATTTTTAGCTACGGTCTTCAATTGAATCTAAGAATTCGTAATAATTTTACAAAAATTTGATCGCTGGCGTGGAGGGCCGTTAATGTCTTTCAGCTCAGACTGGTGGAAAGTAAAATTTCATTTAATTATTTTGGTAAACATAATTACGTCGAATGATGAATTAATTAATTAATATCGACGAATTTGTACATTTATATAAAATAAAAATTTGCCGATTTTGATAGCTGCCCTTAATTATGGTTTGAACCGTAGATAATATAAACAAGGGCATGGAAGCGTGCCGACTGTCGCCCAGCTATGACCAAACCGCACGGACTATCAGAGGCGTCTATATAATGAAAGTTGTGCGTTTGGTGTGTAGGTAGAAACGAAGGCGCCACACTATAATGATACGCACAATACTAATAATGGTTCATTGCCTATATCTCCCTTGTTCCTGTTCCTATTATCTATGGTTTGAACCCGCCGCTCTACTTAAAATACATATTATATATTGTGTAGTTGCCGAGGGTGCTAAATGCATTATTTATTTTACTTGTTAATTATTTTTAGTGGGAATCTCACACTTGAAATAGGCCGTGATAAAATTATATACATAGAATTCACATTAGGGTATGCTTTTAGTCCCCAAATTAATGATCCATATCTAAACGGTTGTGAAAGAAAAAAACTTATAAATAATAATGTACTTACAGTCTGACAAATAAATCTAGAATTTTTTTTTAAATAGCAACACCATTATGTTTAAAAAGTATAAGGATGTTATTAATTGTTTTTGCATTTAATACGTAGAATTCTATTTAATATATATTTTTATTAATTTAATGATGTTATTTTTAAGTTCTGCAAGTATTTTCGTTTTTATTATTGTGATAGCTGTTTCGGCGTTCAAGGCCATTTTCAATCTGTGGTTCGGCCACATTGCAACGATTTGCTTGTATGATTTTAATTTGGGTGTTGTTTAAAATGATTCATTACCGGTACAACTGATTTACTAAAATATTTGCAGAACAATAACATTATCAAATTTGATTTATATTAAATAAAAAGATGTTACTTTAAAATTTGTAAGCGAGGTAATTGCGTGGATCAAGGTTTTTTTATTGTATTTTTTAAATGTATAAATCAAAGAAGCCATTTATTGGATGTTTAAGCAAAATAAAAATAATGTGGAACAGACACATAGTGCAAAATTAAAAAAAATATTGAGTTAGCTGTTTTTCCTGTCAAACTGTCAAGCATAGCCTCGCATTTGAATGTATTATAGTTGTTCCAAAATCGGCGTAACTTGGTGCTGAAATAGTAATGAAAAATGTTAGTTCAACTTTATTAAATTTCTACTTTTTTTGTCAAACTGTAAGTCTTATAAACAGTGGCGGTTATCTCTAGCGTGCATTTTTTGTGCAGTTAACTCCCATAAAAAAATAAGAAAATAAAACAAACATGATCATAATTTAACCACACTTGCGCCATTCAAATTTGGTGATAAAAAATCCACCCGTCCGTATAGGTAATACTGCCCGAGAGCGAGTCCGAAATGAATCATTATGAATTCAGTGCCTATAGGGTTTTCTGTCCTAAGAAATAGTTATATATTGTCATTCTCGGGGTGCTTCGGCGGGAAACCATGCTGATCGTGCAATCCTTCGGAATCTACAAGGCGTCCGTGTGCGCAGCTATATGGAGATTTGTAAACAATAACTTTGTACAGAATAGTATTTTGCAAGAATCAACAGACTGTGTTTGTCCTATTTTAAGTCGTTATTAAAATAAGTTACTTACAGAAGATGATATTTGTTATATAAAAAAATTTACATTAAAGTTTCTTACGTAAATTGTGATTTCGTATTTAAAACTATGTTTTATAACTTACGACATTATATTGTTCATTAGCCACGGACGTTTTAATGAATCCCCGAATTGTTTGTCGCTAGGTCGCTAATCTCTGGTGCAGTGATATGATGAATTTAGATCTAGGGAAAGATATCTAAAATATGAAAAATATATGTATATAGAAGGAATTTTTTCTCACTTTTTTAATCTCCGATTATTAAACCAATGAGGCCACAAACCGCCACTGCTTATATGTACTGTTAAAAATTCTTGCCAATAATATGTTACTATTATAAATTAGAATACGTGTTTTCAATACTGGCAATATCACGGTGGTGTAATGGGATGTGCACTCGCATTAGAGCCAAAAAATACAGGGTTCAATTTTATTATTTCTAGCCATGTCAAATTGATGCAAACCTTTTAGGCATAATGCGAAAATTAATGAAAATATTGATATTTTTCCACAGAAATCTCATAATTAAAAATTAACATTAATAAAATCCTGCCTTAACTAGTTATTAAATTATGTAAAAGTAAAAAAGGTATATTTTACGTGTAACCTGCAATTAGCATTTTTTTTTTTAAATCTGACAATCATTTATGTAGTTTGAAAGTATTTAGTTAGATAAAATAATAAATTGTAATTATGGATTAATTATTGAAAAAATTGCATTTATTTATAAATACGTAATTTTGGTGTCTTTTAATGTACATAATATAAAAAATTATATTATATTCAAGATTTTTAATATTGTTTTATTTTGTTTTCCTGTTTATTTTTTACTTTGTAAATACACAGAGAAGGTAGTGCACCACACATCTCTATCTAGACCTTGCGCTATATGACAACAAATAGTATTTGAATATCATTGATTACTGTTCAAAATTGAAATGTTGCGTGAAATGAGGTTAACCATGTTTGGTGACCAGATCTAAATAACCAGGATGACAACAAATAGTATTTGAATAATTGATTACTGTTCAAAATTGAAACGTTGCCTCAAATGAGATTAACCATGTTTGGTGACCAGATCTGAATAACCAGGTACTTCCCAACCTTCCCTTCTGTCTCGCAACATAATTGGGGATGCCATCATAGTCCCAATGGCTCCGGACAGTCAGGAGCAGTTGGGACTCTTTTTACATTACTCCACACAGGGCCTATGTCATCTTTGGGGATGTTGTGAGGAGGGTCTTTTTAACCTTCCAGCGGGCGCGCTGTCGCAAAATTTACGACATGCTCCATATTGGTTCCCCCACTCTCACCACTTAGTCATAAGCGTCGAGCTATTCGAGGGTCAGTGTCTCTCTAAACTACAGACGTTCCGGATGTGCTTAAAAGTTATTGTTTTTCATTGACATTTGGAAATTTTACGATACGCGCTTTAAAGTGCGAGTATATTAAATAAAGTACTTTTTTCTATTTATTTCTGATTTACATGGTTTATTTTTATACAGGACGGGTCATATGAAAGTTTACGCGCTCCTCTCACCACGAGCTCTCGAAATGTTGTGACTAAACCAGAGCGCTAGTGAGAAATGGTAAACACATACCCCCCGCTCAGTATTTACTAAGCCCTACCAGACGTTAACCCCGGTCCTCATTTCCCCTCGCCTAGTAAGGCCCTGGGTGTCTTTGATTGGTCAGCGCTCGGGCCAAATAACCTTACAGCAATTCCCTAACATTTATATAAAGAAAACACCATTTAAATTGTGAAAACTTGATGACGTAAAATTTACGACAAGCGCTCGCTCATGGGAAATTATTCAGAGCTCCCGCTGGAAGGTTAAGGAAAGGAAGTTCTGAGAAGGAAAAGGGTATGAGGGGTGAGTACGAATCTGGGGGTCAGTGTGTCCAGTAGTGACGGACGTATTAATCCGTCCCTCCCACTGCGCTGCAAGCTGATGGGTCGAAAGAGTCCTCTACTGATCCGGCCCACCATGCAGCTGGTAGACAGACGTATCCGCCGCCGAGACCTGAATAAACCTCACCCCACAAACCCGGGCACCCCTGCAAACATAGCGAACTACTCGGTGTAACCTATGGCAGAGGTGTCGGTTATCCAATGAACGGTGGCCGGGGCGGCGGGATACCCACACCCGCCTCCAAAATCTTGGGCATTATTCACATAAAAAATAAATGAGATCCATAATATTTTATTTTTCACATATTTATTTGCATGTTTACATCGTATAAATAAATGCCTGAATATTGGTTTTATAATTAAGTATATAATTTTAACACATTCTTAGTTTCAAATACAAAATATCCACAAATTGTTTTAAGGCGTAGAATACAATAATGACTGATCAGCAGACGTGCTGTGGCTTTGTTCCATTTCTGCAATATTCCAAAATAATACCAAATTTATTATAAAAATAAAACACAGATGAAACAAAGGGAGATACAACCAAATGGCAGGGACTACCAAAGCAGTTATGTGTTTGGTGTGTAGGTAGAAATAAAAGCGGGGCTCTGCTGTGCGTAGATACAATTTGCAGTAGTATGGGTGAACAATGTTGGCGTCACGCGTTGTGTTCGCGATTTCATACTAACAATGTTTCGTGACCCATCTCCCTTTTTTCTATTATCTATGTGGTATTAAAGGACATCAAAGTTTGAAAGGGGAACACAAACTTAAACGGATAGTCTCGGAAAATCACATAAATGGGAAAAGTCACAGCATGTAACTGCTACTAAATATAGAATACATAGGTAATATTACTAACCTAACCTAACTATAATTAAGACAGATGCCGATTTTCTAAACTGATGGACTGATACCCTCAGTATCGTCTAGGTGAAATCCCACCGTTCGGAATAATAATGATTGATAAATCGTCGATTGAATTGGCTGTGTTCAGTAATCAGATCTGAATGGACATTAGGCTCTCCCACACGTACGCTCCGACCGCACTCCTCAATCTTTGTTCCAAAGTGCCCGTCTACACGCCACATCAGCCAAACCGTTACGATAATTTAGGTTAAAAAAGTCACCACGTGATATGTCCTACGATTCAAAATTTTTAACATAGATATCGTAACTACCCAGAAGATTCTATAAATGAACAGTGAACACATAGTTTAGTTGCGATGGTTCGTTCAAAAATTGACTAATACTGTTATGAGAAGATGCATCAGCACAAGAATGTCTTACAGCCACCTTAAGACTTGCGCGACTGGTTGTTTTTTTGAAGATTTGCAATTTAGTACTGGTATTTCTGCATCAGCGTTAAGTATACTAATTCCAGAAACATCCACCAATTTATGAAGTAGGCGCTTAGAAGGGATCATTGTTCTTTTTGCTAAAAAATTCCGGTTCGCACGGAAAGAAAAATTAATAAAATATGAAAAATCATTACAAAATTTATAAAACAAGCTTGTGAATAAACCAGTGAAAAGCCATTAAAAAATAAAGAAGTCAAAGGACAAGACGACAGCTGACGTGTAAAGGCATAGCACGCTGACACAACCAGATCGAACTGACAGGAGAAATAGCCGTTAGGACTGTGGTTCGCTTGCCTTTACGCGTATGTTTCGGAGCACGTATTGGAATGAAGTGTGGCGTGATCCTCACTCCGAAGCGTATGTGAAAAGTCCGCTGATAGATACTCATGTCAACCGTCCTCTTTCATTCTCGTATATCATTGCTGGGATTGAATCCATGTCTCATAGACTAAATCCCCTTTTCCGAACTGGCTGATGGGAAAAGATCAAGTTTTATAACTATAAAAACTAATTATATAGAGATCCGAAGAAAGAAATTTATATAAAAAACATAAATTACAATATGTACCAACATTTTGGGTAGAATAAATAGATTTTTAAATTATATATCATATGGAAAAAACCATGTTTTACGCTTATGTGGCCAAACTCAAGGTATGTTGGGTGAGCCTAGCTTTACTTTTACATACTTATTAAGGTTAAGTGTCAACCATATTAGCATGTGTTTGCATGACATCTAGAAGGGGAGGAATATAAAGGTATGTTTACATGAGCCCAGGGGTGGCTTGTGACTTTTTAATGTGCTAGAGTGCTAATATTAAAAAAAAAACATTATTGATATTGTAGCTGAAAATAATTTAGTTTTTTTTCAATCTTTTAGCACTCTAGTACGCCAAAATGTCACAAGCCGCTCCTACATGAGCTGTTTGTCAATCGGAGCAAATAAAAAAGTTATATTTTTATTTGGAAAACGAAACAGAAAATTAAATTAAATTTTCCATTGAGTGTTAAACATAGTAAAGATAATTTTTTTTAAATCAACAAATTGTTTTTAAAAATAATAAAGTCGGCAATATAATATAGCCTAAAAGCACCATTTTAATGTTTGAGATGTAAAAAAAAAAACATACATATTATGATCGAATTTCACAAACAATATTATTATTATTTTTTTTTAAATAAACAGTATTTAATGTGATCTGCTATACTTCTAACATCTGTGTTAAATGAATCTATCATGTAAAAAACTAGTTTTACCAATAATGTTAATAATTATTATTTAGGCAGTGTTTTAAACAAAGCAAATTTAATGGAACATCTAAGAAAATTATTATATTTAATTATAACTTTTAAATACAGATGTTAGTTTTTTTTTTATTATTTTATTTTACATCAAACGTTTACAGTACAAAAGTTACATTACAACACACTATTGTAATATACATTAATATTATTAAGTTACGTAGAGTTTGGTTAAATATATGTGGTTTTCACATTATGTATGTAAAAAATAAATAAACAGTAATAAAACTGTACATGACAATCGAAATAAGATTAATTTTGTAAGTTGAAGATGGTCGTGAGTTTTTCAAATTTTGAGCAATTTTTTTCCAATCTACAAAAGGCTAGTCAATTTCTTACTCCTGTTTCTGTTCCTGTTTCGTACTCCTGATGTACAAAAAATAACAAATTTTATCTTTTAAATTTTGTTGAAATAAACATTTAAGGGCGAGAGGGACGTCGGAGCGGAATTATTTATTATTTCGAAATATTGATAGTATTATTACGCAATACGATAAACATAATGTTTTTAAATAGAAAAATATTTAAGTATTTTATAAATTTACATAGGCTTGGGTATTTGTCAAAATCTAATCAGAAATATTACTTTTTCTGACCGTCCTATTGTATGTTTTACAAAATATTTAAAATATTAATATGATTTTTAAAGTGGAGAAAAATATTTTTAATCCTTTCTCGTTATGTTTTTGTAAATAAACTTAACCAAAGATTTATAATCAGCATTAATTTTTATTTTAAAAACATCAAAGTTAAGTAGTGTTTATGAAAAAATTAAACTACACACTGTTCTTTTTTTTTTAAATTTATCTTATCGACATGTTAAAGAAAAACCTTCACAGCATTTTTTAAGGATATTCAACTTTTTAAATGTTTTTGTAAAACATGCGTAGACCGGTCAGAAATGTGTAATATTTCTGCTTTTATTTTGATAAATGGTAAGCCCATGAAAAAAAAAATACCGTAATAAATATTTTTCTCTTTAAAAACACCATGTTTATCATATTGCACAATAATATTATCATTATTTTGAATTTATAAATAATAACTCTCCGACGTCCCTCTCCATTCAAAGCAATAATATTTTTATTTTTATTTATTATAACATTTTTTTGTTATTGTATAAATGCTTACAAGTTTATCACATAGAAAAACTTATTATATAATTACTATTTTAAGTTAGTATATTATTTTGTTGTCATAATTACATTGAGGCGCACTAGAGGTGAACCTTCACAAAACTGCGCTAAAAAAATTAACTTATATTATTGTTGCAAGAAACGTTATTTTGACTTAACATTATCATTGTAGTATTGTAATAATGCTATGTACAGATATAATATTGTCCTTGTTACATTTAGGCCAAAAACATTAGCTCGTTTCCGTGAATATTTTCGGCCTATATGTATGTTTACACGACATATAAATACAGATTGTGTAAGTTACATGTATTGTAATTTAAATAAAAAATGTTTTTGTTTTAAGCCACTTTATTATAAATAAAGTGGCTTAAAACAAAAACATTTTTATTTAAATTATAATGTCAAGCCACAAAGTGATTGCTTCCTTCGATAAATACATGTATGTTTGTATGTCTGTTACATCACCTTGAATGTTGGTACATTTAAAGTAAACAATATGTTATCCAGCTGTAATATTCAACAATTATTATTAACCCAGCAGCTGGCTTCTTGACAATAATTTATGTAACAATTTGCCTCATTCTAGTACTTTGTATTCTTCACATTTTTGTTACGTAACATTCGAATTCCAAACACGTATTTTATTTATAATACATATACATATGTACATATTTAATTTTTTGAAATAAACACCAAATCATTATTATTGCATATACATTTTTTATGGTTGGGGATTGTTTCAAACTGTCGTCACATTATTTGATGACCATTAAATCGACAATTAATATTATTGATGTTTAAACGGTCCCTGCTAACCTCTGGTGTGCCACATTCCCGCCAAATACAACCCCCCTAGTGTGCCAGCCATAAAATGTTGCGCGGCATGTGCTAGCTGACAGTAATTTCGTAATTACTCACTGTTGTTTTTGTAAATTGTACTGTCTTACTAGATAACGTGTTTATGAATTTATCAAAATTGTAGGTACAACATAAGTAGTTTCCTCAGAATAGCTACTTATATTCAGAGAAATGGTTCGTTTCTCCCTCATTTTATATTAAAAAGTTAAATAAAAAAAAACTTTGGTTTTGTTATATTTTCATAAAGCTACTTAAGTGTCCTTCACAATGAAAATGAAAATAATGCGATATTTTCCATAAATATATATACATATTAATATGACATTGAAAGTCATCATTGCAAGGTTGATAATGCTTCCATGATGACAGCGCACTTATCAGATAAAATAAATGTGTTTGCATGTGACAAAATGACGAGATAGAATAATATAATATTTCCTTGCGAGGCGAATAAAATATATTTTGGTATGCTAGGCACACTTCTGAAGGTTCAAAATAATATAAAATCGAGTCGAATCGGGTGTGTTGTTGGAGAATGCCGCTCCGGCATCGCTGGCACACAAGCGGTTAAATGCCGATTCAGCTTTTTAACAAATTGTGATCGACTGTCGAGTATTGAACGGTCATGATGTCACGCTGCTCATCAAATATTGTGGACTTTGAAACCCCCCAGCCTAAAGACTCCAGTAAAACTCTAATTTTTCAAATTTTAATAACATTACATTGAATTTCGGCAAATTTATATTACACATTACAAGATTAGATTATATTTTTATATTACGCATGTATAAAGATAAAAAAAGCATGTAACATCTAGTGAACTTCAAACAGGTAAGTCAAACTACAGTAATATAGATTATGAGATATTAATTACGTGTTACATTAAGTTGTTCAGTGATAAAATACTTATTTTTTGCATTATCATCTTGTGAAACATTACACAAATAGCTCTTCATCCATATCGCAAACATGATAATATAATTTCTTTCTTACAATAAACTTATTTGTTTTACATATTCTCTTTCATCTTCTTTGAACAATCAATACCTACTGTTTTCTTTATTCTGTTATTCATCTTTCTATTGAAATAAATATGTAAGTAATTTAATTAGTATTTTGAATAACATGTTCAAATATGCAGAATAATCGTTATATCAATTTTTGGGTCATTATTTACATTGTCGGGCTGTAAAATACATTTCAAAATTGAACTTGCATCACATACAAGCTTCAACCAAATCAAAATACCCCACGAAAAGCACTCAATCTACAAATCTGTAGTTCTACAGAAATACACTGTTTTAGATAGCATTATTTTTCATATTTACGACATAAATTATGTATACTGAAAAAAATATATTTAAAAGCAGTTATGTACATAGATATGCGGTAAAGTTGTAAAGATGGACCTCGGAAAGAATGAAGTCGATGCGGAAAACATGCCTGCTTGCATTTTGTCAACATTAATTTTACCACCGACAGTCAATGCATCAGATCGGTGGGACGCTCCAGACAAAGTTGGGAGAAGCAACTCCAGAGGTTGAGCTCGCTATGGACGGAAGCCATCTAAGTAGCGCGGGGCAGAGACCCCCGGAGGCGCTTTGTCGAAGCAATAAGTCCCCGATCCGAATAAGACAAAGAGAAGATGAGACGAGAGCATCAGACCAATGCTCATACGAATTGGAAAACTGGGCCTCACAAAGAATAAGCAAAAGGGTATTGGATATTTTTGAAAGAAAGATCTTCGGAGACATACTAAAATTTGTGAACATTCGGCAAGGTACAGCAGTAAACTGTCCCAACTATCAAAAGCAGTCAATAACTGAATTTTTAAATCTAGGACGGCTCCACTGGGCAGGACGTGTAGCAAGAATGGAAGAGGCTTCTTTATAATAAGCCCGCAGGACGGAGGAATGTCGGGACGTAGTGACTGGACGGTGTGGAGGCCGATCACAGATGGCACTAATTTAAATATTTTAGAAAAAAAAATTTTTTTTTTAATGTAATGCTTTTAAATATTGAAATGAATTGCTTGTTGACGGGTGTAAATACTGTATGTGTTATTTTTATAATAATATATTATATTTTTATAAGTTTCTTGAAGTACTTGAGCTTTAAACTTGCAAAAACAATTTTTATTTATTAAATTTCATATTCCGTATATAACCTATTTATTCCATATCATATTCCCGCCAACAAACAAATCATCTCAATATCTAAAAGCATTAAGAGCTAAAAAATTTTTTTTTTTAAATATTAGAATTATCGCCATCTGTATCATGTTTCATTTAACTTTAAGGAACTGGAGGAAAACAGCATGAAACCGAAAGCAGTGGAGGAATTGTCCATGGCTCTGAGAGGGTGTAATCACCAGATCATGATGACATAAAAAATATATATTCAGCATAATTTAATGAGATAAATATGAAAAACAAAAAACTTGTAGAGTACCACTACTTTACCCAGGGCACATTTAAATAATGCTATGTATTATTTGTGGTTGCAATCCCATTCAGATCCACATAAAGTGCACTTTGTTCATGCTATAATAACTGCCCAAACACTTACGTAAATGTTACGTAGTGGGACGCATCATTACGCAACAGTATCTTTGTCGGCACTGTGTTGCATGCTGTAAACACTGGCAACAACAGAAGAAAATTTCGTATATAGCACCGCATCGTCGTATGCAATCCCGTGTATTATGTTGCAGAGAAGGGCATAAAATAACATAGTATCTTTGCATGTAATCCTCATGTTGCCTGGTAGGGTATAGCATCACAAAACAGTACCTTTTCTTGCAATCCCATACATAGACATGTTGCAAAGTAGGGCATAACAACATACACTCGTATCTCTGTTGGCAATCGTGTCGCGTACTAGGATGTAAAATTAAATGAAAGAATCTTTTGTCGCAATCCCTTAGGTACGCATGTTGCATAGTAGGGCATAACATTAAAGTTTTGTATATATCACTGTATACTTGCATGCAATCTTGTAGATGTCTCTCATTAAGACGCAACATCACACCACAGTATCTTTGTTCGCAGTCTCCATGTTGCCGGGTAGGGTGGAACATCACACAACAGTATTTTATTAGGCAATTCACATGTTGCCGGGGAGGGCGCAACATCACACAGCGATATCTATGTTCGCACTCCCCATATTGCCGGGTAGGGTGTAGCATCACACAACAGTCTCTTTGTTCGCAATCCACATGTTGCCGTGTGGGGCGTACCATCACACGACAGTGTCTTTGTTGGCAATCCACATGTTGCCGGATAGGGCGTAGCGTCACGCGTTGCGATCGCTGGTGGCGACGCAACTGGCCACAGGTGCAGCGAGGTTAGCAGCATCTGTGCGGCGACGCGTCTCATATGATGTTGCAGCAGCGGCAGTACCTCTGCCTGCCTGCGCCCGCACTGGGGGGCGGGGTCACGGGCGCGAAGTACGCATGCACGTTTATGTTGGGCAGGTGATTCTAGAATAAACAAAAAAAAAACAATTTGAACATGAACACCGCGTATATTCCTTGTATTTTCTCACAGACACCCTCTGCTGATGGCAGAAAAATCACTCCCCAATAAAGATACTTGCCATGCTTCATTTATTTCTTCAATACTAAACTGCCAGTGGCTAATAATGAACAATGAAACTCGTATAGCGATGTGTAAATTATTTGTTATTCATCTTAGTAAATTGGGAGATATTCTTTAAATTGAAACTAAAATCCAAACTCACTTTACTGTTCTCCATGTCACCTCGCATGCTCTCTATAACCATTTCAGTTTTTTGTGCACGACTCCAAGTGCCATCACCATGGAGCGGGTTACAAGTAACGGACCAACTCAGCCGAAATAAACAACTGATATGAAAGTGGAGTTGTTTCGTATGTGCTTTTCTCGCTCCTGGAGAGACTCACAGAATGTTTCGGCGATAGTATTTACCGGGGCGTATTGTATTGGTATTGAAGTAAATAATTTGATACAGTGATTTGCTTTACGGCCAACTGTCCAGGAACTGTACAGATGTTAGCCGTTAAGCGCGCTCCATAGGTATTAGGCAGTTTATTTGTGAGGAAGAACATACCCTCAGGCGACGGATGGCGTTCCTGGTGACCAGCTGACAGTCGTACAGCTCGATGACCTGCAGGTTGTGACAGGAGATGAGGTGATCCAGGGCGTTGTCTGTTATCAGCGGGCAGTTGTCAAGGCCTGCAAACAACACAATATTATACCTCAATAACCAACCGTTTCTAACTGTACAGGCTTGGTCCAGGTACTTCAGGGTGGAGTCGGGTTCATGCACTCTAGCAGGCGACAGCTTTGGAATAGTATATAATGTCCATAGATAATAGAAACAAGGGAGATGCACCATGAACCATTATCAGAACCATGAAACTGTTTTTCCCAACATCGTTCACCCATACTACTGCAAATCGCATCTACGCACATCAACGCCCCGCCTTTGTTTCTACCTACATATGAAATGTGTAACTTTCAATGACTCTGCCGCTTTTGGTAGTAGCTCGATGACAGTCGACATGCTTCCATGCCATATCCCTTTGTTTCTATTATTTATGATAATGTCCAACCCACCCAACACGGTGAGATGCTCCGCAGCGCAGGGGGACATGGAGAGCTGCTTGATACCAAGGTCGGTGATGAGTTCACAGTGCGACAGCGTGAGCTTCTCCAAGCGTGGGCAGCCCACGGCCAGGTGTGTTAGGGTGCAGTCCGTAATCAGGGCGCACTCCTCCAGGTCCATGCGCTCCAGCAGACGACAGCTCTACAATACAAACAATACTCAATAATTTGATTGATAGCCCATACCTCCGGGAATGCTATAAATTGTTCGTACCGAACAACTACCACCAGGATCTCTTGACATTTTCAACACTGGCTTTGAAGGTTTCAAGAGCCATATTAGGCAACTGTAAGTTAAGGCCATATAACCAGCGGGCGGGAATTACTATTTCATCCAAAGACGGTCCTCACGTCTAGATGACTTTAAGAAGAGATGGAGACATATCTTCAAAATATTTCTTCCAAAAATGTTTATGATGTTGTTACTTGGGTTTACTGGTGAAACTTTTCTCATTTGGTATTTTTCTGCTTATGTTAAAACAGCCGCGGAATGTAGGTCTGTTCTCTGCCGGCTTTCGGCAGATACTAGGCGAGTTTGTTAAATATGGTTTCACTAGATAATTTATTGATTTACAATTCTGTGAGATAAAATTTTTGTTTAAATATTTAAAAATGTGTCGAAATTTAGAAAAACAGAATAACTTTGTTATATAAAAATATGTATGTATATACTTTTCCAAAAACTATAACATAACATCACTAGATAAAATTACAAAATTATATTTCAGCACATTAATAAACCTATATATAATACAAATAGACTAGAGCACACTTACAATACTCGTCTCAATTTTAATGAAGGATTAATGGTTCCTAAGCATAAAAACAAATATGGACAAAGAACTTTAGATTACATGATTCCTAATTGTATAAATATGTTACCCGCTGAAATAAAAAAATATATATTAAAAGTAAACCATTAATAAACACATTGAAAACTTGGCTAGCTCAAAGTAGCTTTTTAATATTAGAAATATTTTAGAGTAAGATTCTTAGAAATATTTATGTTTTCAGTTTGTTACATATGTTTTTTATGTTTTTATTTTACATATTTTGTAACCTTGTCTGCAAATTTTATGTTATAAATAACAAGCACCCGTTAGACAAACTACAAAAAGTACTTTATTGGGACTTTTTGCATTGTATTTTTTTCTTTTGTAAAATTAAATTTTTTAAAAAATCTTTCGAAAACTATTTTTTTTATAGAAAAGAGTCGATATGTCTAGAATTCAATTAAAAAATTACAAAGTTACAGTTGTGTCTGGTTACATGGCCTTAAGTTACATGGGTATTGTAATTGGATAAAGAAATCTGTAATACACAATGAAACAAATATATATATATATATATATATGTCAATGACAAAGAAAATAGAAGGTAAGAAGAAAATGACTAGGTTGATTAGAAAGCAATACAAATTTCAATCCTTACCCGGGCCAGTGCTTGGAAGCCGATATCCGTGAACAGCTGACAGTGTGCCGCCTCCAGAGTTACCAGCCCCTGACAACGCTGCGCCAGTATGGACAGCGACGCGTCAGTGAGCCGCGAACAGCCCGACACGCACAGAGTACGCATATTGGGGCAGTGCGTGGCGAGAGCTGTCACCGCATCATCCGAGATCGCCTGCCACATGGAACAAAGACAAACGTCAGATCATTGGCAGCATCGTCCTGCAGCCATTGCTTACCACAGACATAACCACTACTTACAATACGCTAGCAGAAAACCGTCACGACGTATATAAAGAAAAATGGCATTTGCGACTCTCCACTTGGACAGGCCACCACTCTTGGCCTTGCTTGATTACTAATATCTTGATCTTAATTGTTAAATTTAATATATATTCCTCAGACGCGATCATGTGAGCTATCCACCATAAATCCCTCAAGTACACTACTAAAATGAAGTGGCACATTATGTATATACTCACGTCGCAGCCTTGTATGTTGAACGTCTCCAGAAGGGGACAGTAGGTGGCGAGACAAGTGACGGCTTTGTCGTTGACCTGCTTACAACCTGCGAATTTTAAAATCATGTGAAATAATGTTTCATATTTTACAAAACAGAAAATTTCTCCTCAATCTTCTCTTCGACAAGTGGCTTTGGAATCAAATGTGGTGGGAAAATTGACAGATGTGTAAAAAACCATAATGAATTTTGTCAGTTATGTTAAAAACCATAATGAATTTTGACATTTATGTTGAAAACCATAATGAATTTTGACAGTTATGTTGAAAACCATAATGAATTTTGACAGTTAAGTTGAAAACCATAATGAATTTTGATAGTTATGTTGAAAACCACAATGAATTGTGACAGTTATGTTGAAAACCATAATGAATTTGGACAGTTATGTTGAAAACCATAATGAATTTTGGTGTGACGACCATGTGAAAGATAAATTGCATTTGAACTCCCTCTCTGCTAAGAACCATTAAACATTTCTATTTGACTACGTAAATGCAAGGAACTTGACTGTACAAAATGTTAATATACACACTTTTTTTATGTAGTTTTAATATACAATATTTTTTTAAATAATAAAATTGATTACAAAGTTAAAAAAAGATATATAATAACGATCTTACATTAATTACAAGTGGTAAATAATGGTATATAAAAAAATAGGCGACTTATTATTTCCACAATAGTCATGTATGCTAACGATGCAGAAGTACACAGGTAAAGAATTCAATGACATCTCAGAAAAAGGTGGCGTGATCCGATGAATCAAACATTTCAAATGGGTCATGACAAGAGTCTGTATAATAACAGCACTAATGGAGATAGTGTGACAGTTGGTTTAAATAAAAGTTTTTGCTATGTTTTAGTTACCTTTACTGAGAAAGCATTTTAGTTTGGGACACCCTCTGGCCAGCGCCTCCACCCCGTTCTCAGTGATGGACTGGCACCAGGACACATTCACGTGGGTCAGCATCTGAAATATATATTCATTTTAAATATCCCATTTATGACTATTGTGGTCTTTTTGGGGGTCAATGTCCAATTAATGTAAGGGGGGCGGCCGCCCCTGAAAACTAGTATACCATCATAATATCTTCTCCCCCTTATCCTATTGAGGTTGGTGACCCATTGATTCAGCAATGAGCCTCCAGAAGTCCCTGTCTCTATCCATTGCAAGTCAAGTCTCCCCTCGCACAGCGTCTGGAGTTGCTTTCCCCAGCTTTGTCTGGGGCGACCAACCGGGTGTCTTCCCTCCGGAATTGCGGCCAGAATTTTAAACGGCAATCAGTCTACTGACATTTCCGCAGTACACCTCCAAGCCACCTCAGTTGCGACACATGCTAAGCACGTCTCGATACTGCAAAATTATTTTCTACTTTTCAATCAATTTGCGGATATCAAATATTCTCTACCAAACATTCAATACGAGAAAGGATTTCCATTATGTCCAATTCCTAAATCGAAGTCCATATCTCATCTGCGACTTTTCTATTGTCTTAAGTATATCACAATATACTATTAATAATGTTACCTGACATCCATCGGAGAGTGCTTTGAGAGAGATGTCTGTTATGTGCGGGCACGAGTCTAAGTTGATCCTGTAAAAAAATATATTTTGTTACAATATCGGTCATATGCGTAATAAATTACGTTTTATTCCATTATCCTGCTTTTAATGAACTCAAACATTTACATATAAATGTAAAAACATACATATACACCAAGGTACCTTTGTAATTTGGCGCAATGTCTTGACAGGGACTGGCAGGTCAGATCGGTGAGCTTCTTGCATTTGTTCAAATTGAGATCTTCCACGCTCGGGCAGGACTGGAAAAATACAAATTAATATTACAACCTAAAGAAACTGGAAATATACGCAGCATTTGACGTTTAGTTGGAAGGTTTCAAGATCCCATAGCATTTGCAGAGAAAAAAATACAAAGATTTTTTTTTCATTTTTGTACAGGGTTATCTGGTTTCATAGACTTCATAAAAATAGCAATATTGAAACTTAAAAATAAAGGAATATTAGAATTTTTTTTTAAATCTCTATGCATTTTTTCAGTCTTACCTGAGCCAAAATCCTCAAAGACCCATCACCGATAAACTCGCACCCGCGCAGCGACAGTTCCCTCAGGAAGCCACCGCAACGCAGGGAAATGTTTTCTACGAGCCTTCCCTGAAAAATTTACAATACAATAAAATATTAAATAGTTCTAGAGGATGTGGGAAGGAATACATACGAGTGGAAAAAGTTGTATTTATTTTTATATATTATGTACTTTCTTTGTAAAAACATCCCAACCGGTTTCGGCAAAGCAGTGCCATTTGTCAGGGCACATCATAGAAGTCTATAATAATAGAGTAGTTGTCGGGCCTATAAAAACGCAAATTCAAAGTGTGGTCCATTTTGTTGTTGGAAGGTGCGTGGTGCGGAGAAGGGACCATGTATTCACTCGGAAATATATGTAGTCGGCAGTAAAGTAGTTTAGCTGTGAGACTTTTGGACTCCACTTAACCGGAGCGCCTTATCTAATTATATTATCCACGGGGCACACATAAATTAAATATAGCACATAGATTAGTGCCCAGTTGAGTTGTGTCGAGTTCCCACCTAGGCGTCAAGGTATGTCCTCTATCCACTGCACAAGCAACATTTTTTGTTTATAATGGTGGTAGTAGAAATTTTTCAAATATTGTCATGTTTTTCAAAATTATTTTGAGAAGGTAATATTCAACATCCATTCAACCATTACTTTAAAAGAAAACTCTTACCTCCACATCTCTTTGAAAGTTGAACAGGTCTATCCTCTGCCAGTTGGACCCGTCTAGCGCGAGCATGTTCCATAGCTTGGAGACTTGCGCACAGCGGCACAGGGAGATCACGTCCAGGTAGGAGAGGATCCTCAGCAGGAGCTCTTTGGGCAGCTTCTTGTTGATGAGGCAGTCATCATCCCCCAGGAACTTAGAGAGCTGCAATAAAAGAATAATAAAATAAATACGCCATCTATTGGATTTCGAATATGTTTGGTTCCTTCCATCGTGTTATTTATCCAGTTTATACTTTCCTAACCATCACTACTTATTGAAGATAATATTAACAACTCTCAAAATGAAATCGAAAGAACACAGAAAAGAAAGGGTAATGGTAGCAGCTGGGACTAGGACACGGAATCTCAAGGTCTATCCGGGAACTTGCGCATTAATCCACTGAGCTACGGCTACCCCAATCCGCCCTGTCATTTTTATCAGTATCATATTTCAATGTCTAAGAACTGTCAACATCTTCAATTAATTCCCATATATTTTTTCTGCTACCTTTTCAGAGCGCAAGGTAACCCCTAGTGCAACCCCCTCAAAATAATGAAACCAACGCTAATTAGTGGAGAGATATTAGTGGAAATATCAACATTTCTGATAGACTTCAGTTGTTCAGTTGGGTGACCAAGTGATTGGACCGCAAGTTTAATCTGAATGTGTAGAACCTATTCAGTTTTATTTCAATTATTTTGAGTGAATATTTAGTAAGCAACATAGTCGGAGAGACAAATAACTAGGCAAACAATAAAATTAGAAAGATGCTAAAGAAGCTATTAGGTTTGTACTAAGAGTTATAAGCCTCGCTGGTCGCCGTTCACACTCGGTCTGGTCTGGTGGCTCAGAAAGGGAACAAAACATGTTTTCATTTTTTGTGCTTAACTTTAATTCGCATAACTAACTACATTTTGAATTAAATAAAAAAAAAAATTATTAACTATTATTACTCAATTTAAAACACAGTTTATTTAAAGCATACATAAATAAACAGCATGCTGCCATTTCAATGTATGGAAAATGTTAGAAGCTAGACGTATTGTCTATTTCTATGGAATTTGCTAATATGTAGTCACTGTTTTGATGTCTTTTTTATTTTCATATTATTTGACGATTGTTAATATTCAATGATAAAATAGATTAAAATTAATTTTAACACGTATTCACTAAAATTCGTAAAAAAAAAATCTGCAGTAAACTTTTTCAACTATCGGAAGTCAGCTTGATGAACCGTACTCGCCACTTGGCATCAAACCAGACACTTCATTTATTTTTAAAAAAATTATCAAGCAGGTACTCAGGATGCCAAAACTGATAAACTGACTACCTTACAAAAATAGTTGGGGGCGGAAAAAAGCATTTGATTAGCGGCCCTTCACAAAGATAAGGAAAACTTTAAAAAATAAATTAAGTAATAAAACTGCATTTATTAAGAATTGGAGCCGCCCCATGTGGCCATGTGGTGTCAATGGCCTTCATTGATTGGCCGAACGGGCATTAGAGGCTGCGGAGAGGGGAGGGGTATTTCACCTTGAAGATGAACAAAAACCCAAACCCTAGGCTTCCCAAACTGTACATATGTTTAAAACCTTAGAGTAATAATATACCAAGAGACCTTTCTAATCTTCCCTAATAATAATACAAATGGTTGAAATACTCGCAAAATATAGCTCTCTCTTTGTGCTCGGTTTTATAAACATATGAGAAGGAGAGACAAACAATTTTTGTTCAAAACATTAATTTGTGGGAGGGTCTTAGCGGCTTGAAGCCAATTTCTGAAAACGCACGAACTTCACTTCGGTCCTATCTGTCAAACAAGTTGACAGTCGGAGTTCGATAAAAGTGAAATAATTACGTGAATTGAGTGAAATCCACAACAAAAGCTATAGCCATATGTGCAGTTATTGGGTGCTTCAACCAAAGTACTAAAGGACCAAAAAAAACAGTTTTCACGGGTATTTATCATGGAATTCGTATTTTTTACTTTGATGTCAAATATTTAATAATCTACTCTATGAAAGTACTCGGAACCTCCTCCAATATTTAAACAACCCTTGCACTATTTGTATTATTGTAATAAACATCCATTTTGATTGAGTTTTAATGCAATTTCAACATGTTACATTTTCAACAATTGTGCGTAATTATGAGAATACAAATTACCAATTTCATTTGGTAATCTCAAAGTAACTTTGTCTCTTTCGCTCTCATGTTAGCATTGCCAAATCGTCGCTTCACTTCGTTTCTGTCTCACAGACCAATTCGTAAATCTCTAGAAATAGCCCTCTAAAGTTTTTTTTGCGAAAAGGGCATATGCAAAGATATTATCTCAATCAAAAGAATAAATAACTTAGTTTACATCACTTTATTTATATACAATCAACATGTTTCATGAACAATGTTCACATCATCAGGATTAGTTGTATACTAAACTTAAAAATCAAATATAGATCACATATTGTTGGAAAGGGTAGAAGGAAGGGGAATGGGTGAGAGTGGGGGAAGGTTATTACAATTAGGGATTTCAAAGACATTAGCAGGGATTTCAAAGTCATTGGCAGGGAAAGACCGGTTAAGTGGGAAAAGGTTCAAAAGAGGGTTTATAAAAATGTGTTGCTTATTAATTATGTCTGCTTTATTATTTACATTTTTCCTAATTTCTAAAATCTCTAAATTATTTATCTGTGATTCCTTATAACCCGTATGTAATATTTTAAGTCCATGGTTTTTGTCAAAATTATGATCATTTTCCAATAAATGATCTGCGAACTCAGATTCACTGTTGCCATTTAATGCCATCAGATGTTCTTTAATCCTTACTTCAAAATTTCTATTTGTTCTACCTATATAAAAGTAATTACAATCTTTACAATTGAGTTTATAAACGCCCGATTTTTTCGTTTCGTTCCCCCGTTATCTTATCCTTTTTTATGGGAGTTCACTGCACAAACGCACTTCAAAGAAAACCGCCAATGGTAGAACGAAATTCAAATATTGTCTGGTTATTCGTAACCCGGAATGTGTATTTTTTTAGTCGATATTCTCCTCCCAGGTCGCACAGTTTAAGGACCGCAGGCGCCGATCGGTCGTTGAACGGCGGCGCCGCGTCGCGACGGACGGGCGCATCAGACGATAGGCGATCATCACAACACGAACACACACCCGCACATTACACGCCATAACACTGCACAGGCAGTGAGCAATGAGCGCACAGCGCCAAGCGGGTCCATTAACACTGCTATTGTAGTGGTATTAGCTAGTGGATGACTAATAACGTCTACAAGTTAAAGCGTTTTATTCAAATGTTGGAATTGATTGCACGATGCGGCGTGCCATGTTCATCTTGTTTCGCATGGTACCTAACTAGCACCAGAAGACAGGCAATATTTTTAAAATATATCAAATACATACACCGCGAAAATTTTGTGGGTGATAGATTTTTTTGAAAATCTTGATTTTTCACGATATTCTAGAAACATATCCCAAAGCCTCGATCACACAGAGGGATTCAACACTGCTATTTGAATAGCAGCGCCGAAATCGCTTCGTGTGACAAGGTATTCGCTGCGAGTAAAGTCGTTCTTAAACGATACTTTTCCTTCATCCCCATAGAAACTGGGCGAAAAGGGGTATCGTCTAACGACTTAACCATGTACGCGATTTGATTAGAACATGTTCAATTCTGATCGTGATATACGCGGGATTAAGGCGGTCAAGTGACCTAGTTGCCGGTTTTCGGCTGTTGTCGCATGTCGCATGTCGCATCGTCTGACATCTACAACTGGCATTTTGGTTTGTTTTAAGTATTGTTTATGTTAAAAAAAATTCTGTTTGTTTTTCTTTTCGACTAATCTAGTCGCGAACCGATTTTATTTTTTTGCGAGGCTTTTCTATTTTACTTAACAATTGTTTACTCAACTCGACACAATTCAAACGAATCAGTCGTTTCCAAATTACAGAATGTGATTCGTACAGTTTTTGAATGATACTCGCTACTTCTTACTCGCAGTTCGAGAGATTCCAGCAGCTCCGTGTGACTCTACTAGCGGCTAGAAGAAGTGGCGATCAATCGCCGCGGCAACATAGCAGCGTCGAAATCGCTCTGTGTGATCGAGGCTTAACGAAGTTTTCTACTTTCCATGAAATATTTTGTTTGAAAGATGTATTGTCCAATCCATTGTTACGCGGATGACAGTACTCAGTCCGTGATAGCTTTTTGTTTGACAAGCCCCCAAAGGGCACACAAACTCCAACGGCTCGGAGGGCTTTGAAGCAGAGAATGGACGGTTACCTCGAGAGGGTCTCCTCTTGGGGTAAGAATAACCTAGTCGAATTTAATGTTTCAAGGATCCAATCATGTCTGATTACGTCTAAAAGGGATCCAAATGACAATCTAGTCTCCTTTAATGGAAGCAATCTTCCCAACAAGCCCTCCATTGATATGCTTGGTGTAACCTTAAGTGACCAGCTCAGGTATGGGGCTCCATCGAAACCTGAGTAAAGTTAGCCTCTCAGAAGCTGGGCGTATTGTACAGAGCCCGCAGATACTTTAATAGTACACAACTGCTGACCCTGTACAAATCGCAAGTGCGCCCCATTGTAGAATTTGGCAGCCACCTCTGATCGGGAGTCCCAAAATATCTGAAAAAAAACCTTGACTCTGTGCAGAAACGGTCGGTCCGTTTGATAGATTCGCCTATCTTAACAAACGGGTTGCAATCTTTGGAGCACAGACGTCAGGTGGGAATGCTGTCCTTGTTCTACCGGTATTTTAATGGAAGATGCTCTGAGTAACTAGCGTCATTGATCCCATCAGCAGCGGTTCATAGTCGGGAAACACGCCAAACGCGCGACCAACATTTGCACACTGTTGACATTTGTCACACGAGAACGAGTCGGTTCTACGACTCGTTTCCTCTGTGCTTCCTCCATCCTACAACATGGGTCTCTTCAAGACCCAAATTCACTCCTTCCTATCATCTAAAAGACCCCCCATACAGAATCCCCAAAGATGATGAGGCCTCGAGGGAAATTATTTCCCTTAGGATCTCCTGTGTGGAGTTACTGTAAAAAAAAGTGCTCGTACTCGTAGCTTTACCCGCCTTTTACATAGATACTGGTGCTCATTAGGTTACGGTCGATCAAACAGATTTCGCACTTAGCGAGCTAATCGCGGTCTGAAGTGGGCGGCACAATGTTATCCATAAAGATCGGCCGCACAGACACTTGATTTACCGAATATAATAAAGTAACAACTTAATAAGTAGAGTACTAACGAACTCTCAAATGCGATTAAAAAACAATGCGCGCCACACAGTTTAATTCTTTACGCCCAAATTTGGCTTTACGCATTAACCTTTTTTATTTATTTTTTTATCAGTAGTCGAATTTTATTTCCACACTTATACCACTATAAGATTATATACTGTTTAGCTATATACATCACATTGTACTTTTTTTTAAATTATATGTTATGATTACACCTGCTAAATCAAAACTTGTCGCGGCGCACTCTATTTTTTTCTATTAAGTAAACCACCAACTCGGTAATATTATCATCTAAACCTTTTAAATATTATTATTATTATTCATTATTTCAAGCATCCTCTTGTAACACTTTAGGAACCATCACTGTGTAAACATATAACCATGAAAACCAATGTAAACGCAATACGTGCACCCCGCTTCACCACACAAGCATTGCTTAAAAGAAAAGTGTAGTATTGTAAATTCAATTAAATTGTATTTAATTTCTATAATAAAAAAAAAACTTTTTATTTGAGCCAAAATGAAAAAAAATTATGAACAACTTTTCCTTAGATTTTCGTGAACTGGAGTTTCGAGGTACCGCGGTGCATACTTCTTCTTCGTATGGTGGAGGAGAGTTGGTGGAGGTCATAGTGGGATACTGAGATTATTCAGCCAGTCGACGGCATCGGGAGTCACTCGATTCAGCACAGGTGTGCCATAGGGAAACCGATGAAGGTAACATTCTTCTACGATATGTTGTTTGTGGTATATATGAAAGAATACACGTAATTACGGTCCCACAATACCAATTTTTAAACCTTTTTTTAAAGCGCTTTTCATGAACGGTAACGAAATGTGTTTGAAACGCTACAAATTAATCATAACAATTTTTTTTCATTATTTTATGCGACTTCTACTTTGAAAAGCAAATCTGCTAATGATCAACTCGTCCTTTTTACAATTGTGCGGAACTTATGGCAATATCCTTTATTCCCGTAGCTGTGGAACAGATTCCAAACTAACCCAAATAACCATGAAGTAAAACAGTAAATAAGAAAAAAGGTTCGGCCTGTTTACAAAAACCGAATATTTTGTTGAAGTATTTAGTTTGACCCTTTTTACAAATATATATTTTTTAAATTTTGTTACAGCAGTCAAAATCGCGTGAAAGAAACGTGGACGGCTTCGATTTCGTACCACTAAAACTGTTAATGTATTATATAATTGAATAAGTAAAATACAGTAAAAAAAAACACTGAAATGTGACGCGATAGTTTTCTCTTTACAAATTCTATTTTTACAACGTTTAAATACGCAGGAAACCATAATTATAGTTTTATCCCTCAAAATCTTCGAATGATTGCTCGCCGCCAGTCAATGCACGAATGATGGCGTCATGTATTCGTGAAATGCGTGAACCCGCCTGGTGCCAAATTTAGGTTGTCACGTGGTTGCCTCCAGCCGTCGAAATGGTGGGCAAATTTGGTTATTATGGCACGTCTTTTCATTCCAACGTCGGTGATTCTGACACTATTTTCTTTGGTAACCGGAGAAAACAGAACAGTGACAAAACAGAACATGATAAAATAATACGTTAAGTTATAGTCTGACATTTAAAAGCAGATACAAATTAAGGGTGCTGCAATCGTTTAAAAGGTTTTAAATAGCAACACAAAGATGGCTCATAGGGAAATTAAAGTAAGTTAAAACAAATACAGTGGTTCAAATGCATAGGTTTTACTTTAACCAAACAGTGTTCAGAAATGATTGGTACTATCCGAAAGGAGATGATTCTACATCATATTCTAAGATAAATTTATGCTTATAACTTTTTTTATCATAAGGAAAATAATTACATGAAAAAGCGATTTTTTGGATTACTGAAATTTTATGTACAGAAATAACCATGAATTGTTAGATAAATAAATCAATTTCACAGCCAAAATCATAAAATTAAAAAAAAAACTTATGTTTATTTGCCTTGTCGCTTTAGAACTAACTGTCAAATGCGAATATGTAAAAATATTTGAATGTGAAGAAGACATTTTAAAGACAAAGTCAGCAGCATGGTGTTGCCATAGTAATGACATTTGTAGTTCCAAAATAATAAATATATGCAGCTAGCTGAATAACCCAGCGTTGCCCGGGGTCATGTAAGGTTTGGAGTAATATTTTGATGATGTATTAACCCTACCACTATCTCTACCCGGTAATTGTCTTGTTATTTTGAACGCCAAGTACGCAAAATTTCATTAAGAAATACCAACATTACACTTTTAGGGGTAGGAAAGGGGGGTGGGGGTGGTTTTCGAAATCGCATGTAGACAGTGACCTTCCTCTTGTTTCGAAGGTCAGAAAGCAAAATTTCATCAAGCTCGGAATAAAACTGTAGCTTTGTATACAAAACTAACATTCTTCTTTACACAATTGAAGAAGATTAAGCCTAGGGTTCGTTTCTTTGTCTTCAATGTTCTAATTTGTCACTGTTCTGTTTTTTAATGAGACCATTTTCTTCACCCATACTCCGCGCATGTCCAAACCATGAGAATTCCAAATCGCATGTATTTCTCGGTCAGTAGCCGTCCCTATCAAGATTATAGGTTCAATGTCCGACAAGATCAACACGAATTCAGAACAGACCGAGGGGTAGACGATCTGACGAGAGATTGTTATCTGGCACAATACATTGCAAAGAATGTTATAATCTGTGACATTGCTAATAATAATATTATTTATTACAAACAAAGATAAGTTAATACACAGTGGCGTGCAGTTCATAAAAGGTTTTAAAAAAATCACTAAGAAAAAAAAATCTATAAAAGTATTTTTTTTAAACTGCGACAAATCATTTCGTCCAGAAATTTGCGAATATTTTTAATGTCAATCATTCTGCGATGGTACATTGTTTCTGTTTGATAAATTTATACTTTTAGTTGCGACCTGATTTAGTTTAGTTTTAGTTGCGACCTGATTTATGGAAATACATGACTTCTTGAAACGTCGTGAAATAGTTAAGACTGCATCACTAGTCATTTTTGCACAATTATAAAATGTTCGTTTTGGAATTAGGGACATAATGTTATATTTACCCTTTTCATAAATTGACAGTTTTTTTAGTTTCTAACACTACCGCCACGTTAAAAGCATTAAAAACTGTTTTTTTGCGGTGCCGCCATATGTGGGGGAATCTTTGACTAATGAAAAATATTATCATCTCGAATTAACATTTATATACGAATTATTAAACTATTTCGTTTTATCAATTGATTGTGTTTTCTGAGTATTACAATTACAGTTTCAATTGCGTGGGTATGGTATGTATTGCTAAATAATTTAAATATGTTGGTCTAAGTTTTGAAAAATTGTGACAGTTCGAATAGAAAAATCCATCCAAAAACCACATATAGCCTACCTTTGGTTATAGAGCAATGCACCCCACTGGTACTTACTACAGATATGATAATATTATCATTAACGTAATTATTGTATTATTATAGGTCGCGCAATTAGAGTTCAATCAAACAACACAAACTTAGGATTGTGTGTAATGGTGCATATGTACATAATACGCATTAAACAGTGATATCCTCACGAAACGTCACTGAGAAACAGAATTTTGTTTGTCGCTTCCGCCTACTTATTGTTATTAGCAATAAGTGTATTCGATCATCGAATTTGAACATTCCAAAAGTTTGAGTGTATCTGTAAATACCGTGCAAGAGTCCCAAATGCCCGGATCCAGTGGGACTATGGTATCCACAATTGGGACACATTGTGAGGCTGAATGAAGCGAGTGGGAGAGGGTAAGTAAATGGGAAGCAGAAGGTTGAGAAATACCAGGCTATTCAGAATGGTGGTATTTCACCAGGACAATACTGAGAGTATCGACCACTCTGAAGCGTGCCACAAATATGCTACATTATATAAATGATAAAATAAAAACCATTATAATGTTAAATAAAACATATCGACGGCCCAGTAAACTGGATTAAGTCTTAAAAACCATAAAGTACAATATACGTATTAAACTCTTCGCCAAAGGGAGCTCTCTTGCCAGCTTTAAATAGAAACAAAAACAATTAAAATGTTTAGACTCCTTGAGAGCCGAAAAACCAGTTTAAAAATCTTCAAACATTCAAATGTGCTCAGTTTTACACGAATATATTCCGAATTGTTTTAATTTAAAACCGACCCACTTCAATTTCTAGCAGAAAGATCAGTGAGAACTAATAAAATTTGACTTTTTCCATACGTATTTTGACATATGCGAATACATACTAAATATTGATTATCTCAAAACAACATATTTCGACTTATTGCAGTTTAATACTGGTCCATCTATATAATAAATAATATCTAATTTTAAGTGAAAACCTATTAGTACCTCATTTTGTACAATTTTTTATTTATCATACTTTAACTGTTGGTTTTCCAAATAAAATAAAATAAGAAAATAAAGTAGGTATAATTTGCACACTACTGGTTCCGAGGTTCAGAATCTGAGAAATTCGGATCAGAAGTCGAGGATTGCGACCGTTCTGCCACGGAAGTCATCAAAATAAAAATTAAAATAACACAATTCAACGGGGTTTAATTATCCGAATAGCTATAGCTAGGTTCTCACCATTCGCTTATCCGTTCCCAACCTACATTCGGCGCTGCGTGCAATACACCCGTCGGTTCCGGCCGTTGACACCGTCTACGTTCGAATAAAAAATAAATTATAATGTCAGGGATGACAATTATAATATATGAATAGTCGGAATCTTCCCTTCTCCGTTCGCAACAAACAGCCAGCAGGCGTGCAATAGGCCCGTGCCCGTCGGTTCCGACAACCGACACCGTCTGAGTTCGCATAAATAATGAATTACAGTTAATAATATTGGGGGTATGCGAGATTCGGGCCGCGAGCGCGCGGCGACCTTGCCCGTGCAGACAAGGTGACCAGAGGTGATTGACTTTATACAAACTCATGCGTTTTCCATAGCAGTCGAGTAATACCCATTGTACATTGCACATTGCACGGTCTCATTTCCCGGATAATGCCTCATCAGTACGGAGAAAATACATTCAAAGATGCGATGCAAAAAGGGGATGACTTCAAATTTCATAAAGGTATAAAAGTGTACATTAGAAAAAAAAAGTAGTCTGAACTACCGTCACATATGATCGACTAGCGCCAAGGCGAATTTCGAAAATCGTCAATTCTTGGCCCGTTTCAGCGTCTGATCAAATTTGGATTAAACCATGATTATGATCTAATGATGAAACTGGTCGAGAATAGGTGACTGCACCAGTAGAAATGTAAAAAAATAAAAGGGTGCTAACCAATCTAAATTTTGATGCTGTTATGCTTGACGGCTGATCAAACGCTGAAATGGGCCGAGAATCGGCGATAAACAGGGACCGTTGAATAATCATAAATTCAAAATGATGATACTGTTGGTAATCTATATAAATATTTGCATAACAAAAATAAAAAAAAATAAAGCAAAGGTAAAAAAATATATTGGTAAATCGTACAATATTGAAAGAAGGAATTGACCGGTCGGTGGGTGTTCCAGGCGTCGTGGGTTCAATTCCTAGGTCCTCTATCATTGCACAAGCAACATCCTCCGCTTTTAATGATGGTAGTAGGAGATTTTCAAATATTGTAAGGATTTTCGTAACCCGGGAACGAGTGATTTTTTACAAAAAAACTCTCCTAAAATTAGGTAGGTAATTAATTATCTGTGATGTTGGCTCCATTTAGTAAGCGGAGCTTGAATTTGAATGGTTTATTTTTACCGTAATGTTGAAGTTTACATGTCACATGCGATTATTTTACGAGATGTTTTGGATTAAACATTCTTCAGCAGAAATAGTTATGAATGGCAAATGGGCCCAAATGCAACATGTTATGGTATATTATTACTGCAGAGGCCGCAGGTTCGAAACCGTACCAGAGGCAAATACATTTGATTCAATTTATTGGATTAACTTCCTCATCGCAATATTTAATCATTAAAAATAATTTATTTTTTTTATATGAATACCGCACAAGAGTCCCAAACTGCTCCCAACCGTCTGGAGCCAGTGGGACTATGGCATTCCCTATTGGGAAATGTTGTGAGACTGAAGGTATTGGGGAAGAGAACGAGAAGGGGAGAGGGTGGTGGCGAAAAGGGGAAATACCTGGCTATTCAGATCTGGTCACCAAACACGGCTAAAAGCCATTTCAAGCAACGTTTCAATTCTGAATGGTGGTCTTTCACCAGGGCGATACTGAGTATCTTCCACTCTGGAACGTGCGCAAATATACTATATATTATTTTTAAATGAATTAATTGTGAAACAACACAAATTAATTAAATAAAAATGACTTGCGCACGCCGGGATTTGAGACCGCGACCTTCGGATTCGTAGTCGAGAGCCTTACCCCTCGACCATGGAGGTCGTTAAAAATCTCAAATGAAATATAAAAGAAAAAGATCTGAGAATCGAACCAAAACCACCTATTGATCTAGGTGGTTTTGAGTTGTCCTTAAAAAATTATCTGGTTACGGATAATCTGGCAATATTTGAATTCGTTCTACTACCATCATAATAAGAGGAAAACGTTGCTTTTGCAATGATGGACGACATACCTAAAAGAGGATAAAACCCGCGACGCCTGGGTGGGAACACGACGCATTCGTCCGCTCGGCTACTAACATGATCATAATAATAACGTTGGAGTCGAGTGAGAATTTTTTCTGAGAAAGAAGAATAATAAAGATATGGAAATTCCTTGAAAAAAAAATCGGACGATTTTCTAAGAACGCATTCCACATTACCAATCATCTAATTCCACGAATATGTCTACTTCTGAAAACATGTTTTAAAAAGGTAAACAATTAGAGTGGAATATCCTGTTAACGCTCCTCCACACTACCGACCAAATTCTTGTAAAAATATTACGAATTCTGAGCATAATCCGAAGCTAAAACTGCAAGAGCAGCGCAACCCCAGCAAAAATAGATTATTCTATGAATTTCCATCATTTCATTTCTTGTTTACATTCGTTAAATGCCTAACAGCGAATATAAATTAGAAATGAAAACATGGAAATCAATAGAACAATATATTATTTACGTTAAAGTAGCAGAACTGCATTATCATTGTGTTGCAATTAAGGGTTCTATTTCACCGGGACACCGGACACCAGCCAGTGTGGCGCCACCAAACCAAAAGTATAGTGCCTGGTGTTTTCATGTTTCTATGTACTAAAAAAATATGTTATTTTGAAAATAAACTCTACTCGGATTTCCAGTTGAAAACGTAAATATATGAAATTCCCTCCATAGAAAATAAAACGCAAAGTATGTTCAAAAAATATAAATAACATGGTATGAAAAATTAAAATTCACAGCGGTGATACAACGCGAAGTAATGCAAAATCATGTGTTTTTTGTTTTAAATTTGAAGGCCTAGAAATATCATAGATGATTTAATTGAATACTGCAAGTAGAACACTCCTTGGCCTTTCGTTTAACCGGGCATTTTTGGTGAGTCTTTTTATAAGCCTAGAAAAAATAAAGTATCAGACCTAAAAAAAGGGTTTAAAGTGCAAAATATCGTACTTAAGGAACCCTTTTTTCCGATATTGCTTGTGGCAACTTAAGATTTTTTAGAATATGACCGAAAAACATTTTAATATTTATGGCTGAGCTTTACAAAATAAAATAAAACACGCGTTTTGGTGACGTTTTTTATTCGCATAAATCGAAACATTTAAAGATTTTCGCCACTTGCGGAGTGCGTGATTCCGTTCGAATTTTAGGAAGTGGATCCCCTTAAATTAATAGTCTTGAGATTTTTACCTTATTCTAAATATGTTGTTTTATTAAATAGTAGATGATGTGTACCCGACCTTGTTCGGGATTATTTTTTTTAATAAAGTTATGAAATTGTAAATTCTTGCATTTCGTTTGGGTGTCATAATCGATTTGACAGCGAAAGTAATGTCTTGTGATGGCTATTACTATCTCTAATCAAATAAACATTCATTTGAATATTTTATTTCATTCCTAACATTTATTTTTTTCAAAATGTTTCTAAATAATAAAGTTCTTAAGTAGGTACCTACTTGTGTTTTCCATATTGAAAAAATTCTACCCAAACCTTCTTCTTTTGAATATGTAATATGTGGATAACCAGAGTGGTACATCTATGGACTAACCGCAATACAACATGGCGGGTTCAATGTTTTTCATACTAATTTTAAAGCGTTATAGCAACAGTTTTATATATTGGATTTCATTCAAACTACTCTCTAAACCTTCCCGGCACTAATAATAACGAACTGTACTATTTTCCGGTAGAGTAATTTTCGAGAAAATCGAGGACAGACAGTCATTCATTTTTATATATAGAGATTTTTAAAACGATCTTAGCCAACTAACTAACTAACCATCACGCCATTTCCCCGCAGGGGTAGGCAGAGAGGACGGACCGCCAAACAACTCGATCTTGGCATACACTTCTTGCTTCATTCACATTCATACAACGCCTCATACATTCTCTTCTGTTATTCGACTTCTGACATGGCCCGACTCGAGTATTTCATTCACTTGATCGTGCCATGTCTTCCTCGGGCGTCCCCGGCTTCTTCTTCCATTCACATTTGCGTCATATATTCTCCTTACACTCCGTTCTTCGTTCATTCGCTCTACATGCCCAAACCATCTAAGCGTCCCTTTCTTAATCTTGCTCACTACGCTTATATCAACCTTGCAGTCTTTACAAATCTCAACATTTTTCACTCGATCATACATGGTTTTTACCACACATTCGTCTCAGAGATCTCATTTCTACAGCATTCAGTCTACTTTCATCCTTCCTCTGCCAGTTCCATGCCTCACTGCCATACATCAAGGTTGGTATCGATCTTAGCAATATTTGTATTAGCGCACTCCCTCTCCCTTCTGTATTAACATATCTCCTTTTCAAACAATGTAGTACCGCCGCTCGGAGGGTATTGCTAGGTCTTAAACTGCTGACGATTCCGTCGGCCGCTCTGGTGTACCGTTTTTTTTATGTGATCACACAAGAGTCCCACCTGCGGCAACCGTCTGGAGCCAGTGAGACTATGGTATCCCCAATTGGGGTATGTTGTGAGGCTTAAGGTATTGAGGAGGGAGATGGGGAAGAGGAAGGTGGGGAAATACCTGACTATTCAGATCTGGTCACCAAACACGGCTAAAACCATTTCAAGCAACATTTCGATTCAGAATGGTGGTCTTACACCAGGGCGATACTGACAGTACCACTAACACTCTGGAACGCGCCGAAAATATACTACATATTATTTTTAATTAATAAATTGGGGAAAATAGCACAATTTAATTAAATAAAACTTACTTGTGCACGCCGGGATTTGATCCCGCGACCTCCGGATTCGTAGCCAAGGATCGTAACCACTCAACCACGTGGACCGGTTGCATAGACACCAGTGTGGCGCCACTGTGGTTGCGCCACGCCGCCACGCACGCCGGTGCCCCGGTGAAATGGGTATTATATGTTAGAATTGTTAGATCTTCGCCTGAATCTTAGAATGCTTAGTACTTTTAGAAGAATTTTATCGCTAATGTTAAGGGCCGTTAATGAAACCTAAAAACAAATTTATGCGATGCATAAAGCAACGTTTAGCCGTTTGAGACCGCCCACACGAACGGTTTACCCAGTACTAGCTGAAGTCACCATGTCGAAAGGCTCGGCCGTCCGACCGTCCTTTCTCTGTTCGATTCCTTCCCACGTGGTTCTTAAAACTGGTAGGCAAGTCGGATGTGAGTGGGGATATTCGAAAATAATGTAAAGATGAAGAAAGCGTAGTGAGAAAGGGACCCTTAGATTGTTTAAACAAGTGGAACGGATAAACGAAGACAAGAGTGCCAGGATAACATACGAGGCAAAAATGAATGATAGAAGTCGGTGACGCCGAGGAAAACGTGGCACATCAAGTGAATCAAATACTTGAGTCGGGTCATGTCAAGAGTCTGAAGAACAAAAGAGTATGTATGAGACGATGCGTGAATGTAAATGAAGCAAAGGAGTGTGTGCCAAGACAGAGTTGTGTGGTGGTCTATACTATTTTTAAAACTGAAACGTTATAAAAAATTTAACTCCGGTACAATTTTAATTAAATGTTTTTTTTTTAAATGAAAAACACGTAAAATTATTTATTGTGTATCGAGAGCAGACTCCTATAAGTTGCAGTTGTTTATATTGGATTTTATTAAATCGAACTAACGATCTACAGACGACCTTTGGCAGTGCACGTAAAACGTGTATTATTTACTAGACGAAAGCCCGTCAATAACGACGGGGAAAAATAAAACAAAATTGGAAAAAGTTTTAATCGAAATAAGAAGCCCACGTAAAAAAACTCGGTTATAGTTTTTATTTTTCAATTATTCCGTAATGTGGGGCGGGTAGCGTAATCTCATATCTATCAAGTTAATCAAATACTTGTCTCGGACCATGTCAAGAGTCGGAATAACAAAGGGTTATGATCTATGACTAATAATAAAACGATAAACGAAGCGAGTAGTGTGCGCGCAAACATAATTGTGTGGCGGTTCGTCCTCTCTGCCTAACCCTGCGCAGAAACGGCACGGTTGTTAGTTAGTAAAACCATTATTCTTCAGCACGTGTGAACCGGGCTTTACGCATCGAGCTCGATAATACTTAAAA
Organism: Halesus radiatus; assembly: GCA_022606495.2. Lineage (NCBI taxonomy): Eukaryota > Metazoa > Arthropoda > Insecta > Trichoptera > Limnephilidae > Halesus > Halesus radiatus. The sequence goes on along the minus strand of JAHDVE020009847.1, from coordinate 82,311 downwards.
ATGCAAAACAAATATTTTCCACGATACAAAGTACAAATTGGGACAAACTTTCAAACGTTCAGACAAAGGAAACGAAATATTTACCTTCTCGTGGGTTATCGTAATTATGTATAAAAATAATAGAAAATTAATACAAATTGTTTTATTTGCTTCAAAGCCACTGATAAGGATGTTAGTAAATAAAGAAACACCAAGATAATGTTTTGTGAACACAACAATGTTTTTAGATATACGCATTACATATCATATCATGACTAGAAATTATTTATATAAATTGTGTACAACGTACACAGTACGTTTTAAATATTAGCCGTCGTGATAAACTAGTCTAGTGAATTTTCAGAGACGGAGAACAAATCGAAACTGTTAAAAGAATGGGGTAGAAATTATTAGTTCTGCTGAGAGAAAAATCCAAAAAACTGTTCTAGAAAGAATGGGGGAGAAATTAGAAGTTCTCCTTACAGAAAACAAATACAAATAACCTGGTCTATAAATAAAGGGCGAGAAAGGGGAAAATAAGTACTGCTCACAGAAAATACAAGGAATCTGTTCTAGAAAGAATGGGGGAGAAAATATCAGTTCTGCTTACAGAAAATACAAAGAATCAATGTTCTAAAAGGAATAGGGAGGAAGTTTTACTCACGGAAAAAAAAAACAAGAACCGTTTCTAGAAAGAATGGGGGGGGAGAAATTATAGGTTCTGCTCACAGAAAAATAAAATATCATATTCGAGAAAGAATGTGGAACAAATTAGAATCTGTTCAGAGACATTACAATGAAAGAGATTTCCGACCTACAACAAAAGAAAAAACTACAAAAAGTCATAGATTTTCAACCAGACCGGTCATTATCTGTGACGGAAGGACCAACCCATGACTTTCTGCAGCGATGTGTTTATTTTGAGCGTTGACATAGTGATAAACTGACGACCACAACTCAAATTCCAGGAACAAAGGGTGAAAAGTTTATATAAACCGAAAATTGGAGGCTTTTTGTACCGGTTCGGTTTCGGTAGAAAACGAAAAGGGCGAGTTAGGTCGATCTCCACGGGAAAATACAAGTTAGAGTCAGTTTGAAAATGGCCTTGAACGCCGAAACAGCTGTCACAATAATAAAAACTGAAAATATTTGCAGAACTTAATAATAACGTTATTAAATTTGATTTACATAAAATTTAAAAAAAATTAAATAGAGTTCTACGAATTAAGCACAAAAACAAAGTCACTGATGAAAAATGTTAGCATCCATGGAAGCTGGAAAATATGTTTTAATAGCAAAGCATATTTTAATAGCAAAGCATACTTTAATATCAAAGCATAATTTAATAGCTAAGGATACTTTAATAGCAAAGCATAATTTAATGGCAAAGCATACTTTAATAGCAAAGCATACTTTAAGGGCGAAGATTCAAAGATAGCGCTAAACGTCACTTTGCGGGTTGCTAACGTTAGAAATATAACAAATAATGTATCTGTAAATTCTATATGAGTGGTTAGGAAAATGTCTAAGGTTCAGAATGGCGACAATTCTTGAAGTGCAATGCTTTCCATTCTATATGAAATATGTACTGCAATATTAAGAAAAACGCTAAAAGTGCCTTCACTGTTTTGTTAACTACGCATATTACAGTTTTAATAAAAATCCTTCCATAATCTCACTTTAATAAAGGTTAACAACCGATTGAGTTAATTGGAAATACTACAAAATACCTACATTTCTACTGTTATTCACTTAAACTTTATGAAATATTTTATTCTATGGCGCCATATAAAATTCCATACGAAAAAAATACACCGCGCGCTGGTCACGAGATTCCGCGAGAGCGGGTCATTCACGAGCTGACTCCAGAGGCGAGAGCACGTATGTATTTACTGTCATTATAGTCTACGCGGCTACGAAATATTTAATTTGATTAGTACTAGGAACGCTGAGGAAACCGGTGTTATTCGATCGGGGTAAGCAGAAATTAAATCATTATTATTCTCCAACAAAATTTATTTGAAATCGTCTTTTAATAAATTGTTTTCTTTTTAGTTATTCAAAATGGGAAAAAATAAAGGCAGACATGTGTATAATATACAAAATAAGAGACCTGTTTCCTGGAAGAAAAAAAACGACTAAGGTAATAATAATAACATTATTGAAATACATGTTTTCAGGGGACACTTCGAACTTCTAGAATTTTTAAACGATTTCTATCAAATCGGGTACAATGGAGTTCAGGGGTATACTGAACTCGAATTTTACGACAAAATGCATAATTTTGGTGGCATTTTTGAATTTCTTAAGTTCTTTACCGATTTCGTTCAAAATCGGGATTAGGGTGTTTGGAAATGTACTGAACTCGAATTGAACGTCAAATTGCATAATTTCAGAGGACATTTTGAATTTCTTGAGTTCTCTGCCGATTTCGTTAAAAAATTGAATAAGGATGTTATGAGATGCACTGAACTCGGCTTGAACGTCAAATTGCACAATTTCAGCGGTCGCTTCGTTAGATTGTTTAATTGTGAATAAATAAACACTTAATAGTAACAAAAAATAAAAATAAAAGGCACTATGTATAGGTACTGTCAATTATTAATATGTTATGTAGGTACTAAAAAACAAACAATGTGTTACTTTCCTAATATCCGCATATTCTCATAAGTTACCTTGTCCTATACCAACAGATTGACATACTTTACTTACATATAGTCGGCGGTGTGAATTTTGTGAATTAAAAATAAACTTTATACTTTCGCTTTTCCTCTTTTGTCCGACTGCAAATTTAAGTTTGTCAACCTTCTATTAATTTATTTTTATGCATTGAATAAATAATAAATGTATTCAGCAAATGTCTTTTATTTTGTATTTCATCAATTGCCAATACGGCGCGGGCGTGTTTTACATTATCCACATTTCCCCCAAAAAAGTCGGCGGCTTGCGGTGCTTCGTTCTGTCGAGTTTGGCGGCTAAAATACCTAACGGCGATGAGTACGTGGTCTTATACTGGACCCTTAATAGCAAAGCATACTTTGATAGCAAAGCATAATTTAATAGCAAAGCATCCTTTAATAACAAAGCACACTTTAATAGCAACGTATAATTTAATAGCAAAGCATACTTTAATAACAAAGCATACTTTAATAGCAAAGTATACTTTAATAGCAAACATAGTTTAATAACAAAGCATACTTTAATAGCAAAGCACACCAATCATGAATTTTATTATTATACCCGATTTGATTTAGTTTATATTTTAGTAGCGTATCGGCGTAACTTGTTTTATTTATTAACCTCAAGGGGGCGGACCCCTGCATTTGCAGTGTCGAAATATCGAGTCCGCGGTATGGTGCACTACAATTGCAGTGGCGACCTTGTTCCTACGTACATTTTGTCTCCGAATTTACCTGTACTGGTTATCAGTGATTCCCAACGTGAGCAATATCGCCCACGTCGCTTGTGGGCGATCAAGAGTTAAGAGTGCTTTGGGGGGCGATTTTATTTGAGCGACAGACACACTTTGTGCACTTACTTTATTATAAACACTAGATAATTTAGCGTTTTAGTAGAAATCTAGGTTTAATGCAGTTTAGGTTTCCGTATCATAAAATTCCAAAAAAATTCTTTATACGGGCTATGATTGACATTTTGGTTGGGTTCAATTTTATAGGTGTACGCGACGAATGTTTGACATATATATATGTTTTGTACATATCGGTCAGTGGCTAAGTCTGCATCGCGTCTGGGTCCCACCCAGGCGTCGTGAGTTCAATTCCACTGTTGGCTAAGTCCTCCATCACGACACAAGCAACACCTTCCGCTTACTGTGATGGTAGTGGGAGATTTTCAAATATTGTCAGGTTATTCGTAGCCTGAATGTTTCTTTCTTTAAAAAAATGGGGGGGGCGTTGAAGAAAGGGGTGAACCGCTTTTACCAGGGGTGAAGGAAGTGGCCTGGCAATTCATATCTGATGGACGGTGAACTTTCACCAGGGAGATACTGAGAGTATCTACCACTCGGGAAATATACTTCATATTAACCGACCGGAAGTGGTCTTAATCACAATAAAATATCAACATTGTGTTTATACGGCGAAATCTTATTGTTAAAATCATGTTATTTTATTAGACTTGCAATTTCCATTACACACTTTTCTTTAGTTCCTTTGTAGTCTAGCACTAGGAAAAAAATCTACTCTCACACAATAGACAGGGGGTAAAACGTTTGGACATGTAGAGTGGATGAACTAAGAAAGGAGTATAATGCGAATATATGACGCGAAAGCGAACGTTAGAAAAAACCGAGGATACACAAAGAAGACATGGCACGATCAAGTTAATCAAATACTTGTAAGTAGGTACTTCCCAACCTTCTTCCCTATATCCCCCTTCCAGCAACTTCACAACATACCCCAATTGAGGGGCCATAGCCCCACTGGCTCAGGGCATAGGACAGTTAGGAATCTTATTCAGTATTCATATTCACAATGGTTCTAACACAAAAAAAAAACAAGAAGAATTATCGTACACGCTTGTAAGTCTTGCTTATCTCAATAATATTATAAAACTTGTTTCTTGTTTATATAAATATTGAATTAATGAAAAATAATTTTAATTGCCATTTGCAATATACAATTTAAAATACCATTAAGGTTTTTATGTGGATTTTGTTTTCTTTACATTTACGGAAAATGTCATATTACTTGGGTTTAGGTACCTACTGTCACGTAGGTAAAAAAAGCTGTTATTGGTATGTAAACAAAAATTTATAACATTTTTCATCAGATTTTTCAAGTAGAAAGTAAAAATAATCGTATCGAAAAAAATCATACCTATTAAAAGGCAAAAAAGTACGTTTTTCTTCATAGCTATGTCGGAAGAAATTACGCCGTAGAAGATATTTATAAAAACATTTTAAACGCGAGAAAAATAAGCTATACACAGTTATTATGTGACAGTTTTAAAGATATTACGAGTATTGTATAATAAAACGTGTTTTCGGGCAGTCTAGAAGCTCGTATGTCGTAAATTGGACCGTTTTCAAAACACAACAAAGAAACGGGCCGGCATACGAAAATCAGCTGTTTGTCTTCAGTCAAAATGAAAAATAAACAGAAATTTCCACGACCAACAGATGAACAAAGAAGCAGTTTAATAATTAATTTACCTCGAACTTGTTCCTCCCAGAGTAAGACATGGCTGCATCGGCGAATGAACTAAACTTCCACGAAACAAATTGGCAGGTTTAATGTCCGAAAAAGTAAAGAACCGTTCGTTTCGAGTACTCGAGACTTGTCGCGAAATACGAAACAAACAATGAGAAACATGGACGACGGCGACTGGAGAGACTAGAGCGATATTGCCATAGCAAAAAATGGAAACTCCCTAGCAACTAGCAAAGGCATAAAAAATCCCTAAAAATCCCCAAAACTTCCTAGATTTTTTTATACTTTTTTATGAATAAAACAAATAATAATAATAAATTTCTGTATTTTAGACAGCTACAACTCGGTCTTGACGCATTTATTACTTCATTCGAATTCATGCATTCTCTCATGTATTTCTGTTTTTCTCCTGACATAACAAAACATTGTTAATAAAGATGCTAATATTGTATGTTGCCCAAATACAGTTGACCCAAACAACACAAACTTTATTAAGGATTGCGCATATTTTTAAATGCATATTATGTGTTGTACAGTTCCGACATTGATGTCCCTTCAAAACGTCATTGGGAAAAAGCTTTTTGTCTTGTTTACGCCTGATTAGCGAAAAGGAGAAGAGCGAAATTTCAATTTTCGTAAGTGTAACATTTTTTCGACAAGTTTTCCTGAGTGTTATTTGTATTATGAAATATTTTTTTTAAATACCTCGAATTTTCTCTCTTGAAGTCGATTAACATGTTTAAAACGTGCTCAATGCAAGCAATCCATCTGTGTGAGTAATGTATTCGGGTCAACTCTGGTTACGATCCCCATAACGAAGCAAAAACCAAACTTAGAATTTTGAATAAAACTACTGAAACTTCATTTTTCAATTTTTTAGTATCAAATATATTCAATATTTCGTAAAAAAAAATGGGTAAATAAAAACATTTGCAGTTACAGAATTTTCCTTAGATTTTGTCAAAAACTCCCTTTTGTCCTGGAACTCTTTGTTTCTCTCTATACATGGCATCGCTGGACTAGAGGTGAATCTGAAAATTTCAGCCGTCTCTGCTTATGGCTGTTCAAATATGCGCTTCGTTTTTACTGTTCGAAACGGACTGTTGTATTTCTTCAGAAGGGATTTTTTTTAAATGTAGTTGTAAAAAACTAAAACTTTTATGATTGAAAATACTACATAGGTAATATATCAAAATTGATAGAAAAATTGAGGATTTTTATGTGAACAAGATATATTAGTTTATTTTGAATTATGGTAACTCTGCAATATGCTGTCAACGCTTTCAACCGCTGTCAGCTGTCAACTTACGCTTTGTAACAATTGTAGCTGCCAAAATCAACATCTCTAAGCGGCGGTGCCATTCCTACCTAAATTTAAGTGGATTTAAGTGGAAAATCTACCGATATTTCTAAATAATCTACCAAAATCTGCTTTCTACCGGAAATTTTAACAAGTTTTGATGCGCGTGTGATTTTGCTGTTTAATAATATCACGACCAGATTTCTGATCCCACCCTTGGGAGTCATGAAATCTTCGGCAAAATATCCAGAGGACTGCCTCATTCTTAATACGAATAAATTATTTTAAAAAAAATCACTTCGTATCACTGCAAGGAGACGAAAAATAATTAATTTAAAGCTTGGTAAAATTTCAATTTCAAAGTTTCCCAATCAACTCGATCCAAGTAATTCCAAATTCGCACAAGATGAATATATTTTCAAAGCATGGTCTATTCCTTGAATACTAAACTCCATTCTTTAAAGAATGATGTTAATTCAAATCATTTCGGATAAAATATTCCCCTCTTCATCTCTATGGCTGTTATAACTCTTTCCTGGATATATCAACAAACATCCATTTCAATGAATCCTACCCCTATGAAAGCCTCACTTTCTATTCCAGGTTCACCAGTACATTGCATTAAATAGTTTACTTAGACTCGGGCTACACCAGTGGTCGGCAAAGTGCGGCTCTTTGGCCCCGTAAGTGCGGTTCTGGCACAAAAATCCACGAGCAGGCGCAACAGTCTTGTCTACAGTGGTCGGGGCTTATCGCGTCTGTAAATCACGGGCGCCTTTAAAGGTACCTTCCTGAAGAATAAAGTTATCTTATTCTCCATTCAGCTGCACATCCAATAGGTATTTTTGTCATCAAATTTGTTTCACTTTCCGAGCTGAGGAATCGCCAAGAAAATAATTCCTCCATTGACAAACACTATTTCAAAACAACCATTTTAAATATGAGGGAAGCATTTCTTAGCAGGTTTCAGGAATTTAAAAACAGTAGAGCGACCTTAGCATGTGTCAAAAACCCTCTTAATGCTACGATAACAGATTTGAAATTTTCTCCTTTTGGCATTGACATTGGTAACTTTGAAATACAATTGGTGGATTTAAAAAAATAAAACAAGGAATTATGGAGCTCTAAATTTGAACGTCTTTATGTTGATTTGGAAATACTGGAGAGGGAACAAATGTGAACTTAGTTCACATCACAGTTTATCACTTAGTTCACATCACATCAGTGGTCTGCTTTGAAAGACCTGGAGAAGGAAGACATGATCATGTTCAACCCCTGGAATAGAATGACTCTTATGATTAGCTGAAAAAACTCTCGTTTGCTCTTCTTTTCCTTTTTGGTTCTACATATTCATGAGAACAATATTTTTCAAGCATGAATTTTATCAAGAATAAACTGAGAAGTCGTCTTATTGATGAGAACCCGGAATCGTGCCTAAAATAAAAAACAACAATACACAAACCTGACATACTCAAACTTTCCAAGGAGATGCAAGAACATTAAGTGTTTGTCAGGCATTGTCTTGATTTAAATTTATGGATACTTTACTTTTATACTATTTTTTATCAATAAATAATATCATTATTAAGTACGAAATCAAGTTTTATTCAGTGTACCCGTAGGTCTAAAATTATAATAAAGGTTTACTAAATTAATAAACAGATTTGGCTCTCAAAATTTTTTATAATCGTTGTAATGTACATACTTGGCTCTTTGGTGAAAAAGTTTGCCGACCACTGGGCTACACCATGCGTTTTTTTTCAGAAGCAGATAAAATTTAAACGACTTGTATCCCTGAAAAATTTCAAACCACATTCCAAAAAAAATGTTCGAATTTTCTGCATGTCAGCTACACTTATACGGAATAAGGTAAAAAAAGTCTAATAATGATAATAATAATCTCACAAAGTCCAAAAGCTTTGTCTCCAAGAAAAACAAAGGGTAGTGCTAGGTAATTTATAAGCAGTTGATCAGGGTTCGATTCTCGGCAGTGGCAATATTTTAAATTTTTACTTTTAACTTAATTTAAAAAAATATATTTTTGTTTTTAAAAATACTTTTATTTTTTGTTTTATATTTTGATTATTTTTTTTAAATTTTATTTTAATATCCTGAGATGTTTCACGAGTCTGACCTAGTAATAATTAAAGATGGTAAACATTGTTATACATTGGTGTAATTTTTTATTATTTTATATGAGTACCGCACAAGAGTCCCAGCTGCTCCCAACCGTCTGGAGCCAGTGAAACTATGGCATCTCCAAATGGGGTATGTTGTGAGGCTGAAGGTATTGGGGAAGGGAAGGAGATAGAGAAGAGGAAGGTGGGGAAGTACGTGTCTATTCAGATCTGGTCACCAAATACAGCTAAAGCCATTTCAAGCAATCTTTCGATTCCGAATGGTGGCCTTTCACCGGGGCGATACTGACAGTATCTACCACTTGGGAACGTGCCGCAAATATGCGATATGTTATTTAAAATTAATAAATTGTGAAATAACACAAATTAGTCAAATAAAATTTACTTGCCCGCACTGGGATTTGAACCCTCCACCTTCAGATTCGTACCCGAGGATCGTAACCCCTCAACCACGGAGGCTGTCAAATGGCAAAATTTATCAAAGTGTCACTGTGAGTCTTTTTTCGACTGCTATCGGTTCACTCAACATACTATTCTTTTGAAGTCTGTCCTTCACAAGGTATTTTAATTCATCGAATCAATTGACGGACATTCTATATTACTTAAAAAATTGATCACGATACTCTCTTATTTTTAGGTACGTATTATGAAATAGTCCATCCTTGAGCCGGGATCTGTAGAATGGGTGTACCCAGTATTTACGTTTATTTTTTCTTTATTACATTTAAGGCGATAGCTAAACATAACACTTCTTCTAAATGTAGCATGCTAGTGTAGCAGGCGTGGCCTGTTTTTATTCACTTTCTGATTTTTTCGACATGTCAGCCTCAGGTATTTCGGCACTTTGGCACAAAAACCATTTTCTTAGTAAAATACATAAATCCAAATGTTAGTTCAAAATATCAAAAACATACATATATACAATCTGTCAAGAAATTGTAAACAAAAATGGAGGGCATTGCGATTGTTTAAATCATTGGAGAAACAGGCATTTTTGGCAATTAAAAAAAACATTAGAAAAATTGAGTTATGCCATTTTTCCCGTCCATTGTAAATCCGTCAGATTCAAAAGTCAAACATAACCTCACATTTGAATCTACTATTTTTTTTTTTCTAAAACAGTGATACTCAGTGTTGCCATAAAAAGTATTAGTTCCATTTTATTAAATTTCTAGACTTTGTTGACGGACTATGATTTATTTAATAAATTAAAACAGCTTGTCTTTAATACTAATTATATTTATTTAAAAGTTAATATCACAGGTTTCCTTACATTAAGTAGTTTTTAGTGACAATTTTATATAATGTTTATTAAGTCATGGAAATAAATTGATAGCACTCTATTATAGCAACCTATAATTATGGCAGTGTCTTTTATTACCTACATTATTTATGTTCACTATATTATAATGTCTTTAGGTAATATATACCTACCCAAGAGGTATTCTAACTTAGAGCCGTGGATATATGTCACATTTTATAAGTGCAAAAAAAATGTGAGCATGTAAATTAGATAGACCATTTAAAAAAACACTTACATACCTATCTTAATTTACGTGGTATCTCGGCAACATTATTGAATAAAATTGATTTATTTAGAACTCGGTGACAAATCCAATTGTTTCTTTCTGTCCTGAACTGGGGTACCGAAATGACTGATTAATTTATATTTAAAAATAAATAAAATCATACATGTATATCATAAAACGCAATAAAGTTATGCATTAACCTAATTTTTTCACATAGTTACATAGACCACCGTCGGGGGGAGCATTATTGCACTTGAATTCGGTGGTGTCTGCAATCTAGAGTGCGGTGTATGCAGTTAATTTATCCCCACCGTAGATAAAAGAAACAAGGGAGGGACTATTTTAAATTTTTTTTATATGGGGACCATACAAGATGGGCAAGAGGAAGGTGGGGAAATACCTGGTTATTCAGATTTGGTCACCAAACATGGCTAAAGCCATTTCAAGCAATGTTTCGATTCTGAATGATGGTATTTGACCAGGGCGATACTGAAAGTATCTACCACTCGGGAACGTGCTGCAAATATACTGTTTTATTTTTAATTAATAATTGTTGAAATAACACAAATTAATCAAATAAAATAAATTTGCACACTCCGGGACCACTCGACCATGGAGGCCATCAAGCCTGGCCATCAACCATTATTAACATGAAACCGTGTGCACAATACGTGTCGTCTAAATAGTTCACCCATTTTACTGAAAATTGGATCTCCACACGGCGGCGTCCTGCCTTTATTTCTATTTACACACCAAACACTTTCATTGCCTCCGCTGCTTAGTATGCGCAGTTTGGTTGTTGATCGGTGACAGTCGGCACGCTTCCATGCCATAACTCTCTGTTTTCATTATCTATAATCCCCATATTTATATTATTATGATTTTCTGAATTTGTTGACATGATCACAAAATTTGAACTGATGTTGCTATATTTTGTAAGAAACTGTTTCGTTTCCTAGCTGTGATTGATCAAGAAATTTGCATGAAAACTATGGTGTTTTCACTCTTTTGAAAAATAGCTAAGAAACACTAATTATTTATTTTAACGAATATGTGATGGTATGACTATAAACGATTCTCTAATATCTATTTTCATCACGAGTTACTCGAGACAATTCATTGTGTTAATTACAGTCATTTGACCATTATTTCGCCATCCTAATCCTCAGTATAATATTAATGTAAGATCAATACATTTATTAATGAAATTTAGAGAGAAGACAAAGGTAAGAATCAAAGCACTAACAAGACAAAGGGGACAACTGTTCGGAGCCAGTGGGACTATGTTGAATATAATTGAGTGTTGTGAGGTAGATGAAATGGGGGTAGGAGATGTAGAAAAAAACAGAGGAAAGTCGGGAGAACTTCGCTATTCAGATTTGGTAAAAATTCGGGTAGGCTGTATCGGGGACACATACGCAGCAGGGTATGTGAAACGTTTTGTGCGTGCTGCAGTGGGTGTACGGACACTGGGGCCCTCTGCCCTACTGTCTGAGTCTCTTCGCGCAATTTCTGGACCCCACTTGTCGAACGTTGGGGTGCCATAGCGTTGCAACTGTCAAACTTCTGTAACAAATTGTTAACTTGTAGGCCTTATAACTCCTGATGAGCACTGGTTTGAGTTCAATGGATTACAACTACTATGACAAAGTGAGCTCTCTAACACACGACCACTCCCGCTCGGATCGACAATCGTTTTGCCGAGCTACGCCTCGTTGAACGTTGCGTGCAAGGCTAAAGCACCGATTGCGTTGTGCGTGCCGCAACAACGCTGCCATTTGCACACGCTAAACATGTGTGATTGAGTAATGGCTTCTTTCCTCTACACAACGATACTAAAGTAAGGATCATGGGTAGTATGATTGCAAAGATATAAGTGATCTTACGATTTATTTTCGTTACATGTGATTTTAGCAAACGATTCCCTACTACTAACCGAAGTGAAAGAATTTCATGTCAAAAAAAAAACGTAATTGAAAGAATCTTCCACACTGAGCAACGTAAGTGCAAAGATATTGAATGCAATCATTAATCATTTCAAGTACGTATTTTTCGGTGTTTGCTTGCGGGTATAGCAACAAACAGGGATACTTTCCGAGCAATCACCTATTTAACCTTTACAATACTTTTCAAAGGAATCTATCTCATAATGTGGCATCTGCATATGAGGATAGCCGTTGATGGATCAAATATGTAACAGTCGCGTAGATCCATGGTTAATGGAAATAATAATTTTGCATTGAATGTTTGGCGTCCAGATCTGAATAGCCAGGCCCTCCTAATCTTCATCTATTCCATCTCTGTCCGCCTCCCTAATTTTAAAAAAGATACTGAGAGGAGGGAAAAATACCTTGAAAGATAAAAATACAATGCATGGAACTAAATACATAATGGAATTGATATATGTATCATTAGGATATCATTCAAAGCAAGTTTTTGGTAATGTTTTTATCTTCCCCTCAATATTTTTTTCAGACTGCCTTAATGGCCCCAACAGTCAAATAGTTTTTAGAATGCTGGGAAATGAACGCTCCAATCAGCCGGGTGCCGTACTGCGTTAGCTTCCGTGTATAATGAATCACATAATTCATTTTAAAATTCCTACCGTTGTAAATTAATATTTTAGAACTACAAAATTATAACAGCAATCGATTGAATCTTGACAAAGGTATTTATAGTTGTAAGTATAAATTTACTTATATTAATCAATATTTACTTCGATTCAATGCAATAATACCCAAACATTCAACAAAAAATAGTATTCATTTGAAACATGAGCAGTTCAATGGAACGCAATTTTCGTCTATATACAAAGGCCACAGGCTAATGTAGCATCTACCACAAGCGCATAGAGTTTAATATTGCATGAAGACGGCAACATTTCACAACAATATTTCAAATTTAACTGATCGTCCGGAAGGTACAGCCACCCAAAGGCATCTCTAAAGACTTACTGAATTTGGTTTGCTTGTATTGAGGGCCGTTTAGTCGAGAGGTCCTTTAGTAGGGTGATGAAATTAAATTTACTGTGGCTATGATATTTTGCCATCTTCATTATTATGATTGTGTTGGCAGCCTTGATGAAGCGATAGTTTGTGTCGGAGCCTTTGTATCTCTTCCATGGCCATCTCCAGCTTCTCCATCAGTCCCTGGTTCATCTTCTCTAGCTTCTTGTTGGTGTCCTGAAGTCCCTGGTATTTATTCTGCTTCTTTTCCCTGCAGGCATTAAAAACATATATATTATCAGGAAAAAACAGGCAGTCTTAATTTGTACGTAATTTGCACTTGTACATTTTATACCTTTGTATATTTATATGAAACCTTTATATAAAGTTCCCACATAAGCAGTTTTGTTTTTCGGTCCCTTGAAGTCTGAAATTTATTTACATATTTATTTTTATATTAAAGAACCAATTATGCAAAAAAAAAATACACAACACGAAATGAGATGAAGAGCTACAGAAAAAGAACAGCTCATACATGAATGAAACAATGACAAAAATAGGACAAAAATATACAATTGAGAGAAAATTCAAGTTATTATTATTTATTTTCAATTCAATTCAACTCAATTCAACTGTTTATTCTTTTTAAAAATTTTACAAAATTTACATTTTAAGGCATTTTTAAAGATGATATAGGATGTACAACATCCAAAATAATTACTTATAAAAAATAATAAAAATTAAAACAAAAAATAAGTTAGACATACATAATCTCAGTAAATTGTATACAAGGCATACTGGCATTATGCAAGTAGCAACAAAGCTTTACGTTTAAATTCAACTTCATTGATGCTAAATATGTCGATATCCGAAGTGATTCTATTTAACAGCAAGATTGCCCTCCCCACCGGCATGACCATTGGCAAGTTGGTCCTGCAGGCCGGGAGATAAAACAGTCTATGCTGTCGGTGACGGAGATAACCATCGGGAACATAGAAATGAATGTTCTCCATGACAGCCGAATTTTCGAACCATCCGCGAATCAGTCTGAAGAAATGTGTCACAATGTGTACATCCCTTCTGACCCGCAGATGGTTCATTCCGAGCATACCTAGGAGAAAGTCGGTAGGATAGAGCCACGGGTAGTAGCCATATTCCCTCAAATAAAGAAATCTTAAAAATTTCTTCTGAACTCTTTCCAACATGAGGGAATACTTCACCTGATGTGGGCTCCAAACCACCGACCCACTCTCAAGCCTACTCCTTACTAGCGAGTTATATAAAATTATGAGAACCCGAGTGTCTTTAAAATTCCTTGAAGTACGTAGGACGAAACCCAGCATTTTTAATGAAGTACTACAGGCGACTTCAATATGAGCATGAAATGTCAGCCTACTATCAAACACGATACCAAGATCTTTCATAGTGGAGACACGTTTTAAACTTCGGGCGTTCATATTATACCGGTAAAACCAAGTATGACACGCCCTTGTGAAAGAAAGAATGAAACATTTAGAAATATTGAACTCAATCTGATTTCTCTTACTCCAATCAATGATTCTATCAATATCCGATTGGAGTCGATTGCAGTCTTCTAAAGTTAATATTTCTAAGAACAGTTTTAGGTCATCAGCGAAAAGAAGAAACCTGGAATGCAGAATGCTCTCTGCGATATCGTTAATAAAAATAGAAAAGAGGAGGGGGCCTAAATTAGAGCCCTGAGGAACTCCAGAGAGCACAGGAAATAATTTAGACAAAAATATTCCATGCGATACAAATTGTTTTCTTCCAGTAAAATAGCTGGCAAAGAATATTAGAAACCGTAAAGAAAAACCTATCATTGACAGTTTATTTAATAAGATGTCATGATTTACAGTATCATTATTGATACGTAGACCGTTTACATAGCTCCCGTGAGCACTCCGGCCATGGGCCCATTGTGCTATCTCCCATTTTACCTCATTCCTTTGATAGTGACCCGGTCCCTTTGATAAAATTCATCAGGGTTATCATTGGATATTTGGCTATGTCTCTTGGTTCCACAATATGTCTTCCGAGGTAGCTGAGCCTTCTTCCATTAAAGTTAAACCTGAACAAAGTTTTGGTGGATTCCATGATGTTAGACATATTAAATGATATTCTTGAGTTAACTTGGCTTGAGCTCATTGAGAAATGCGGAAATGGCCCAAATATTCTCACATAAAAAGTTTTTTTACACTTTTATAACCTACATTCCATCACCAATTCAATCAATTTTTCGTTGTACATCTTCTTGGTTTTAGCAATATTTGCATCTATTGATGCCAACTGATGGCGATGCTAAGATGGCAGTGCTAACGGTATGTGTTCATACTAACTGCGCAGGTGCAGACGTCACCTACAACCACTAACACCGTCAAAATATTCTAGCTGACAATCTCGGCCTGTTCATATGCAGATATGTTACACTTACATATGCTGTAATATGAATATGTTCATAGACTTGCTAATGGTCACGCCGGTGGGGAATCTTGCTGTTAAATAGAACTAGTTCGGATATCGACATATTTAGCATAAACAAAGCTGCGTTAAAACAGAAAGTTTTATTGCTACTTGTTTATTACCAGTATGGTTTATGTATACTCGTATGTCTACCGTCTTTCTTTTAATTTTTCCTATTTTTTTGGATGTTGTACATCCTGTCTTATTAAGCAACGTAACTCTTTAAAAAATACCTTAAAATGTAAATTATGTAAAATTTTTAAAAGGAATAAAATTAATTGAATTGCGTAGATAATGTAAGCAACTAATGTTATCGCGTCTGCACTGTACTGTTCTGCACTGTGCAGTGCTGGTAGATGTGAATAAACCTTAAGAGTTTAATTGTGGTTCAAAATGGTGTCATCTCTTTTATATTTTAAAATACGTGTAAATCAATTTTCGTTTCAAATTTCATAAAGACTAATTAATTCCTAGTGCTGTAAACCAAAATTAAAAATTTAATTTTGAGGTTTTGTTAGGGGTTTTTTTCACAGAAATGGCACAATAAAAATTACCGAGGTATTATTGTTAATAATAATATAATAAATGGTCAATTTTTCTATTTATTGCCTTTTCCATTTAGTGCCTAAAATTACCTTAAGGGCGCTTTACATCTTGTTAAATTTGTAACCCCTTTTAATTAGAAATGTTGACTTTTCTTAAATTTTAAAGGTGTCGAAATTGCTTTCTGACCTCAAACTAAATGGAAGGTCATTCCAAGAATGTAGCCCCAGTACATTGAAAGCTCTGCCCCCAAATTTAGCAGCATTCATACGAGAGGGTTTAACCAGTCTACTCGACGCATCAGTCTTAGCCGACGTGAGCGTGAGTTGCCTCTGAGTAAGATTGTCCCTCGGGCACAGATCAATCAAGTATGATGGTGCCAGGCCGTTCAGTGCAATATGTCCCATAAGACAAATTTTAAACTGAACTCTTTCTGTGACTCGAAGCCAGTGTAGGCAATCAAGTAGAAGAAGTGTGATGTGACAGTATTTGGTGGCACCGCATATTAAATGCTCCTTGCAGTCTGTTCAAATGTACATTAGGCAGACCAGCATACAAAAGATTGCACTAGTCCAATCTGGAGACTACCAGAGTCTTAGGAGAATCTTCTTATGAATTTCAATTATCTTAAAAAAAATACACTAGACTTTACCGTATTGCCAAGTTGAGTATTCATTGAAACAATATGTTGGTCCAAGTAAACACCAAGAAAACAAACTGATTTTAAGGGAATAATATCCACTCCAGACACTGTTATTGGACTATTGTCAATTAAATACTGTCTTCTGGGTGATGCAATCCAAATACATTAAGTTTTGCTTGCATTCAGCTTAGGCCTATTTTTATACATTCAGTTGGAGGACACCTCATCAATACAGTGTACAACAGATGACCTACAATCATCCACTTCGCAAGGATCACAAAATTTAAGAAGAAAGTAATCATAGCTGTGACAAATTAGTCCTCGCAAAGAAATGAATAGTTCCAGATCACTGATGTACAATATGAACAGAAGAGGACCTAGTACAGACTCCTGCGGCACACCATAACATAAAGAAAATTCGAAACATCTCTAACCCCCACAAGCCACTGTCTGATATCTCTCAGCCAAATATGAAGTTATCCACTTTAGTACAGAATTGTCAATGCCGTATATGCGTTTCAGTTTATCAATTTATATTTGATGATTCACTGTGTCGGAAGCAGCTCTCATGTCCAGTATCGCTACTAGAGCAAGTTTACCGTCTTCTGCCGTGTTAATCATGTCTGAGAGTATATATAATAGTGCAGTTTCTTTTGAGTGAAACCTCCTATAGACAGATTGATACTTTGAAAGTAGCTTATGGTTGTTCAGGTATTTTGTGATTTGATTCACGACTACTTGTTCCAATAATTTGGAGATATGTTGATATATGATGTTGGTATCACATTTATTTGTCACCAGACATGCACCTGTGTCATTCGTGGGAAAGAGATTCTGAATCTTTTCCCATGAATGACACAAGTGTTTATTATCAGGAATGATTTGGGTTTGAATTTTCCAATAAACAATAATAATTAATTAATGCAAAATAAAAAGGGTTTAACCGGATTCGTCCATAGAAAAAAATATTTAAAAATTATGTACCTGTATCTCGAAACGGCTGCTCTATTCCTTTCTTGAACTAACTGTTTTCTGATCTCTTCACTTTGGTTTCCTTTAACTTCATTTGGCCTGTTTTTACTCAAATTAGAATTAGCCTCAGTTTTTAATTTCTTCGCATTATCATTTGAAAAATCACTATTACCCGTCAATTTTGTCTTTAACTGTTTGACAGACCTGCTTTCATTAACTAAAGAATTAAGGTTGAACGGATCGTATATATTAGTTGGAGGCCCTTTCTGAGGGAGTGTATTGAGCGCTTGTTTAGGCAAAATTACTGCATTGTCTCCGCAGTATATATTTCCTCCGGATATCGTTCGAATAACGGGCTGCGAAGCATTTCTTTCAACATGATCCGCCATTTTGTTTGATATTAAAACACTCTGATGATTCTGAATCTTAGGCGATACAAAAGAAAGAAGTTGTATGTTAGTAGTTAAAACTGTCGAAACTGGGATATTGCTCGCATCCAACGAACTTATTTGAGGCAGTAGCATGTAATTTTCTGGCAAAATAATTGGAGTCTGTATAGATAGCGGATTTAAAGCAATGTTACCACCCCCGTCCAATATCTGTCGATCGTTGTTACAAATGATCATGTCTTTTAACTTTTGTCTGACATTTGGTTTATTAATTTCGTTAGTATTTGGAGAAGGGACGGATTGAAATACGGTTTCTAATGTTTCATTCATGTTTCTTTGTTCCGCAGTTTCATTGGCGTCTCTGTGGACTTCTTTTAAATATACTTTTTTACCGTCCGGCCATTTTAGCATTAGTTCGTATCCGCTATTTTCAGATGTGATGTTACCACCGAGGGTTTCAATGCAAAAACCATCCATTTCTTGATCAGATTTTGGCTTATTCGGTTCAACAATTTTTTCTGCATCATTCGATGTGTTCCTCGACGTTGATTTACTCTTAGAAAACAGCAATCGTCTACGTTTACTGATCGTCTGAACATTAATTTCATCTACCGGTCTATTTGAATCTTGGGAAATTTGCGATGACAAACTCGAAACGCTTTCTTTGATAACAGAAGTGGAATCTGGCAGATCTTCTATAGAAATATTGTTCAAATCCATCATTTTGCACTGCGCTTCGTTTGTAAAATGCACCAACGCCATATCGATAGACTTCTGACTGATTAACTTGGAATAATTTCCTTTCAAACAGCTTTTAACATCCAAAAACTTGCTGTCCTTTTTAGCAACAACTAAGTCGCCTATTGAAGGTGGTCTTTGAGTCCTGTGCTTGCTTGAATTAATGCTTATTTCGTTTGGCTGATTATCTACATCAATAAATTCTATATCTCGCAGACTTGCATTACTCTTAGGCGTTTCTGAGATAGAAATCACAGGAATTTGCATTATTCTATCGTCACGGTTTCTCAAAACATCACTACGTTCGCAGTGATTATCTTCCTTTTTCGATTCGTCATTTCTCAAATTTTCAAACCTCAAATTCTGTCCGTTGAGATCGTCGGGCAAATCGATTGAATTCTGCCTCGTCAGTTTAGATTTAGACGATGTTCCACTATCTGTAGATTTTTTAATCTTGCGTTCGACTAATACCGTTACCTTTCTATAGTGTTTATCATCTTTATCGTGTTCGTTTAGACCGACGGAGGACAGGTTATCTTCCACGCTCGAGGACATGCACTTGACGACTGTTAGTTGATTGGACCCCTCGTCGCTGCTGAGCCGACTGGTGGTCAGGGTGGTTCGTTCGGTATTGGCAGAGTATAGGCCGGTATTATTACTGTCGTCGGGCAAATGGGGGAAGATGTGTGGAGTGTGTAAGGTGTCATCTGTGGCTGTCCCCATTAGGTCTCCAGCCAGGACCAGGTGACTGGGGCCAGTTCTAGGAAAATAAATACATTATAGAAAATAAGCATTAATAAAACAAATGGTCTCCGAGTTCAAATTCCAGTTACAGTAAAAACTTTTTCCTCAATCTTCCTTTTAAGCAACATTTGTATAAGTTGGCACATAATGAAATGCATGTTGATAAATAACTAGTGCCTAGTTACTATTAGGGTTCGCTTGAGTTTCAGCACACTCTTTGAGAAGTTATTTTTCTTATTGAAAGATAATAAATCATACAGTGTCTTGTCTTATTTTCACCAATCAAGTGTTTTTGCGGCCTCAGACAAACAGAGCAATGGTGAAATACCACTCTTAAAGGCCACCCCGCAGACATCCGACCTGCCCAACGTTTTTAAGAAAACGTGTGAGAAGAAATCAAACAATGCAATGGAAGGAAAGGACGGCTAGACGGTCGAGCCTTTCGATGCGATGGCTTCAGTTAGTACAGGGTCACCCAGCAATGTGGGGTAGACATAAAAATATTAATTAATTAAAAAATATACTTTGTTTATACAACTTTATAAATATACATAAATGCACCGGTTTGAAGATGGACGTGATAGTTTGAAACTGGTCCGGTCAAAAATTAAAGTGGAATAAAGTTAAAAATGGTTTTTATTATACTCATAACGAATAACTAGATACACCATTCTTTCTCTTAGGTCCTTAGCACACGGGGATATTCAGAAGCGATTCGAGTTTTATATGCGTCCCTCGTGGGTTTCCGATCCACTATTTTGCTAGGGCACATAGCAACGCGTCGACTACGGGTTTGACGTCAGTCGCAAGCTACAGACAGTTCTAAACCGCACGATATGCGAGTCGCAAGCGCATTAACTGTACTCGTTTGAGAAAATGGCGTCCGAACATGATTTCAACGTTAAATTTCTGTTCTGTAGATGGAAAAATATCCTTGTTTGTATTACTATAATTAAATAATAGAAAGTACGAAATTTTTTGTCATCATTCTCGTGTAGTTAATATTTCTTTCATTGTATGGGTAAATCTAAAATCTTCTTTTAGATTGTCTTTTATGCTTATAACTAATCATCACGCTGTTTCTCCACAGGGGTAGGCAGAGACGACGGACCATCAAACAACTCGATCTTGGCATACACTTCTTGCTTCATTCACATTCATACATCGTCTCTTCTGTTATTCTGACTTCTGACATGGCCCGACTTAAGTATTTGATCCACTTGATCATGCTATGTCTTCCTAGGGCATCTCCAACTTCTTCCATTCACATTCGCGTCATATATTCTCCTTTCACTCCTTTCTTCATTCATTCGATCTACATGCCCAAACCATCTAAGCGTCCCTTTCTTAAACTTATTCACTACACTTACACTAGCTTTGCATTCTTTGCAAATCTAAACATTTTTCACACGATCATACATAGTTTTACCACACATTCGCCTCAGAGGTGTGATTTTTACAGCATTCAGTCTACTTGCATCCTTCCTTTGCCAGTTCCATGCCTCACTGCCATACATCAGGGTTGGTATCAGCATTCCATTGTGGACTGCTAGCTTCGCTTCTTTAGATAATTTTTTGTTCACCAACAACCGCATTCAGTCCTCCGTTAACCTTTTAGGCGCGGGAACTGCACTCCTGCGTCGCACTATACATCCCCTGTACGCGGGCATCTCACTCGTGCGCCGCAAAGCTCTTATAATTTTAAAATATGATTGACAGAAGTTGTACCAGACGTGTTTATACTTATTGGTTCGATCGTCGAATTTTCATTTTTATTTCTTAGTTTCTTATTGGTCATGAAGTGACGAAACATTTAAAAATTACTGTCTCTAAATTTACAGGTTCTTTATACAAATAGAACGGCGTCTTTGCGATCGAAGTTCGAAAATTGTCAGACTCCGACGTGGTAAAATACCGTGTTGCGAGTCCCTTTCATTCTTAGTATTAGCATTATTATCGATTGTTATTTGCATGTTATTCTTGTTATTCTTATAGTTGACATTGAACCTGTAAACCTCCTCAAAGCGGCATAATAAAACTTTTGAATAATGCCGTAATGAGGAGATAATAATTTGTTAATAATAATTTGTTTTAACCATTTCATGTTTATTGCTCCCTACGACCAGATAACGAAGCCACAAAGCGCTATGTTATCTGGACGTGGGAAAACATTGACAGCAGTAAACACAGCTAGAATTAACCTGATCGTAGTGATTTTGTGTAGTACAAAACCTTTTTAATTTTGTAATAGCATATTAAAATGTAATTTAAATGTCGAAATTCAGGCGTCCGCCGAGCTTGAAGAATTCGGCCAAATGAGCTCCCGACAGTTTAAGGCTCACTATATACGCTGCGTGTCAGTTTGGCAAGCGCGTCCCCCCCGCGGCAAGGAGAGGGGTAAAATGCTTGTCGCATTCGGGAAACCAAATAAATAGGCCAATTTTGAAAAATAAATCAGTTATAACTTTTACAACTTGTGAGCATCAACAAAAGTCTTTTCTTCGCCGTCACCCTCTCCATCATTTGCTGCCTCGCTGACACCCTCTGCCTGAACCAGTCCTGGGCCTACGTCCTCGAGACAAGAGGACGTCACTGCAAGGCCAGGACCCGCCAGAGGAGTGGCCCACCTAGTGCCCCTCACATAGACCACTGGGTGCGTGAGGAACAGCACCATCCACCTACCCTACAACCCTACAACGGAAGAAAGTGGCTCTGGATCCAGCACCTACACACACATTTACAGTCTTGTAACGACACTAGTCGCTTACAGAAGTCATACATATTTCCATTTAGTATTCATCATTCACAACTATATTGCACATTGTTTTCGTACTCTCTCTTTCAAACACCATGACTTTAGACCTACTTATGTAGGTAGCTACCTGCCGGTGCCTTCTTACCAGCCACCTGACAGGCGCTTATTCAAATCATTGTATTGGCAAAAAAATATCAACAAGAAACAAGAAAATCAACCAGTTTATAAAAAGTAAAAATTTCATTCTTTTCCCGTGAACCAGTTGTGTAACATCATAACTAGCTTCTCCCCGCTTCAAGTATCATGCTAATAAAAAACATAATTATAATTACTGTCCAGTTTAATAAGACAGCAAGATCTGTGATGCATAATCCTAATATTGATAAATGTATAAATAAACATATTTGTAAAAAGCATTTACTTTGTGGCTCGCCATAATTTACATTGTATAAATAAACCACTATCACTACTAATAATCTTCGGTGAGTTCATTTAATAATTTATTTCACGTGCACAACACAAATGTTAATAGGAACCCCAATATTATACACATAAATTTCCCCTACTTACATTCATTATTAGCTCATTCTTCATACATACTTCGTTCATCCTAGATACAAGGGACCGTAGATCTTCCATACTGTTAGCAATCAGCACTGCACCATCACCATACAACAGGCAACATACTTTCAGATTACTCATTTTCGCGCCCAAACCCACCTGTTTCTATTCTTACACACAATTATCCATGTATAAATTAAATAACAACGGTGAAATTACGCAGCCTTGCTTAACACCTTTTGTGATGTCAAACCACCCCGTAAAATCACTGTTTATCTTAACGATTATCGATTCCTTCGTACAGAGATGCGATTGCCTGTATAAGATTCGTATTCACTCCATACTTGAACAATGGTAATAATAGAGATAAAGAAGAACATTGTCTTCATCGCTAGAGTCATTTGACATTGTATTAACTCCGCAGCCGCACGTGAAAAAATGATCAAATACAGTGTAATTCGGGCAGAGCCGTGTACAGAAACCATCATTAAAGAGTAGCATATCAGTAGTCGACTTGTGGTTGTATCGCAGTCGCGTAGCTTGTAAATATCCCCGTGTGCGATGGGCCTTACCCTTCTCCACGTTCCTCTCGCCACACAAAATTCCCCAATATTGAAGGCTCTATAATTTTACCAGGCCAGGCAGTTAGGACTCTTGTGAGGTGGTTTTATAACAACAATTAAAATAGGGATCAGGCAAAAGTTAAAATAAATTACAATAAGTGCAGTAACCTTTCCATGTGTCTTTTGAAGGTCTCCTCAAAGGGGTTGACATTCTGCAAGTCCTGGAATAGCCCCACTTCCTCGCAGTTCCGGATGAACCTCGTGGGAGTTGGGGTCTGGTCAGCTGGAAGAAGTAAAAATGAAGTCAGCAGATGATCAAGGAAGCGGTAGAGGTGGTTGATTGATGGTTCTTTATCCAAGTCAAGAAATTCTGAGAAAAAGAACCTGTTCCTCAAAATTAACAAAATATTTCCTCGTTTTTCCAATACATTTTCAATATTTTTGAAAGAAATCGATTCCTCGGAGAAATATTACTAACTGATTCCAGTGACAGCAAAGGAACCGGAACAGGAATATCGACCATCTCTAGAGAGCAGTACGGTTCAAAATAACCAAACATTCTAGATTGCGATCACTTCAATATGCTCGCTTGAGACATAGATAATAGAAACAAGGGGGATGGGTCATGAACCATTGTTAGAATGAAACCGGGCGCACAAAGATGTCTCCAACATTGTTCATCTATACTACTGCAAATCGCATCTACGCACAGCAACCAAATGCATAACTTTCATTGTATAGCCGCTCAGATAGTTTGTGCAGTTTGGTTGTAACTCGGCAATAGTCAGCACGCTTCCATGTCATATCTCCCTTAAGAGAAAATTTCGATGACATGGAGCAGTCGTTTCGGCAAACAAATACAGCCTTGCCAGCAAGATTAGTACGAGAAAACTCCCCATGCAAAAAACCGTGCAAGACAACAATATTATGATGGCGTGTTATATTTCAAGTAACCTTTTGATTGTATGTACCTTAATAATAATTGGATGATTTTTATACTACCGTTTTTGTGAAAAAATCATCACAAGGGCACTTTATTCATATTGGGAAGTGCGACTGCTCGGACCCCGAGGCCCTTCACAAACCCAGGGTTCAGTGATTTATCCCCCCCTCAAACCCCTCTTGGTTGCCCTGACCCCAGTGGAAGTGACCCAGTGGCAGACTGAAGAAGAGGTGGACAGACTGTGCGGAAGAGGATTGGAGCAGGACGGGATGGACTGAGGACTGGAGGCGAATGGTGAAAAATGGCAGGCAGTGGAAATCATTTTTGATCCCACCCTGGGATTTAGTGACATGATGGTGATGAGACCGTTATTATTGGCTTACCGACATATGCGCCCCCCTTGGACCCTAGCTGCAAGGACATGTCGTGCTTGCGGGAATGCACCGACAGCCGGTCCTCGTTGGTGAAAGAGGCTCCACAGCCGGCCTCCCCGCAAGAGAAGGGCTTCGCAGGGCCCCCCATTGCAGGACTCTCCTTCTTCTATAATAAATATTTTGGTACTTATTCAACCATTGCAGACTCTCTCTCTTCTATAACAAATATTTAGGTACTTGTTCAACCATTGCAGGACTCTCTTTTATAACAAATATTTAGGTACCTACATATTCAACCATTGCAGGACTCTCTCCCTTCTATAATAGATATTTAGGTACTTATTCAACCATTGTAGGACTCTCTTCCTTCTATAAAAAATATTTAGGTACTTGTTCAACCATTACAGGACTCTCTCCCTTCTATAAAAATATTTAGGTACTTGTTGAACCATTGCAGGACTCTCTCCCTTCTATAACAAATATTTAGGTACTTATTCAACCATTACAAAACTCTCTTCTATAACAAATATTTGGAAACAATCTCTCTGATATCGAAAATGTCCATATCAGAGGCAAGGTCATTTACGGAAATTTGATAATTTTTCCGAAACGCACTTTACCGTTATTTTTCAAAAATGCATTTGTCCTTTCGATTGCTGGTTCCAAAATATAAAATGCACAAATTCGAATACAATTTTTTTATTATAGTTAGATATTTTATTTGTTTTTTGACTTTTATATCAGTAATTTTTATTATCAAATGACTATTTAATTGAATAGGTATCAATAAACATATGGTATTTTTATGCAGATTAAATACCGAATTAGTATATAAAGACTGTTTTTGCAATAACTAGTCCACGCTATGT
Source organism: Halesus radiatus (assembly GCA_022606495.2). Lineage (NCBI taxonomy): Eukaryota > Metazoa > Arthropoda > Insecta > Trichoptera > Limnephilidae > Halesus > Halesus radiatus. Next base: position 56,674 of record JAHDVE020009847.1, on the reverse strand, counting down.
ATTTATGCACGAATCGAGGAGGCGCATAAATAAGGTTTTGTGATCCAGGTTTAATATAGACAGCCCAAAGCAAATTAGATACAACACTAGAAATAGGCCAGTTAGCTTCAAACATTACAGGAATATATATTTTTAAAATAAAATAACCCTAATATTGATCTAATATTTAACTGTCAAAATTAAATGACTCATTCGATCAACCATGTTTTAAAGATTTTATGATTCAGTATGTAGGTATAGTTTTCCACACAATTTTTTTGTTTTATCTTAAGTAATAATATAAATTGAACCACTAGTAGAACTAATACAAGATTTCAATAAGATTCTAATTTATTAACAAAACAGCAAAAATATATCGACTTTCGCATTCATTGCATTCGTAAGTAAATTCAATTACTAAATTAGAGTACTCACTGTTTCTAGTGTAGAAAAATCAATACTAGTTTTATTAGTATGAAATGTGTTTACATTTTACGAACGAATTTATAAAGTAAAATCGTAAACAAAAAATGTTACAATAATAACGATCCTAAACGTCATGTCAATAATACGTTTGACAGTATTATAACCATAGAAAAAGCAACTGTCAGATTAGGTTAATTATTGTATTTATGTTGACGATGGACGCTTTGACTCTGTATCGACTAACTAACCATTATGCCATTTCTCCGCAAGTAGGTAGAGAGGATAGACCGCCACATAGCATAGACTCATTCATAACCAGCATGTACCAACTGTTTTATACCTCCACATTTTTACACTTAGGTACCCTTTTTATTTCTATACTTTATCTATTTCTTTTACTTGTATATCTGCTTTTTGTAATCGTATTTTTTTGTGTATCATGTTCCTGGATTTATTTTATATTTTGCTTTTGCACTCTGCCAGAAATTATTGTTCCAGAAAACTCAAGTCTCATCTTTTGTCAAATCATAAAAAATCCAGTTTTGAACACTACCTTTATCCTAGAAACATACCATCGTTTACGCAGCTTGTTCGTAGAAATGAGAAATAAAAGTTACAATATCTCGTAAGATGCCGCCATACGACCAAAACCTTATCATTAATTTAATGTCCTTCTTATTTATTTTTAAAGGAAAAATAGCAATGTATTCTCATAAATAATATTACTCTACACTAAAAAACTTAATTCTTTTAATTATTTTTTAATTGTTTAGATATTTTTCTAATAAAATAAAATTTTGTACACAAAACAACCTTTTTTCTGTCTTTGTCATTTAATTTCGTTGCCGGCGTTGTATGCATGTCGATGTAGCATGTACGTAGGTACTATATTTGATATTATTTTGTATTGATCGGCATTTTTTAATTGTCTGAAAACGTTAATGTCCAATATACATTAAAATCAGTAACATTAGATGGACATAATAATTTTATTCACAAATTTCTAAACATTACCGGAAAAAAGATTATTAATTCACTAACCAATCAAAAATCCACGTTTTAACTACACTGTTCAACAATTCTTTTATTGTGTAACGACAGAGATCAAATAACTTGCAAATTTTCCAAAATAGAACAATGAAAATAAAAACTCAGACGAAATGGATTTTAAAAATTATCTATCAAGCTAAAATCTAAATTGGCTAACAGTGAAACAAATGCTGACATTGATTGCAATGATATTTATAGATAAAATAAAAACAAACTGTTTCAAAAATACCTTTCTAATATAATTATATAAAACGAGGACATTCACAGACATAACGCAAAAACGTGCAATGCAATCAGACTACCAAAAAAGAACAAATCCAATACGCAAAGCAGTTTATTCTACAAATGGATGAAATCACCACGATTACAATTACAGTAATTAATGAGTTCAAAACAGATTGTCCCACTAACGTCAGAATTATTAGATTTGTCCTAATATCATTTCGATGGCTGGAGGCAAAGATTACATTTCACCCATTTTGGCACCAACCTAATTCTCCGCCGTCCACCTTTGCGTCTCGTGATTTTGACTGCGGCAATCAAAAAACTATAAAAAGGGCCAAACTAAATACTCTAATAAAATGCTCAGTTTTTGTTAACAAGCCGAACCTTTTAACTTACTTGCTGTTTTACTTAAATTAGCGGCACGCCTAGCTCACCCCATACCCCATTATTTTGGTTTCTTCCACTTGCGTGTTGGGGCATCTCTATGTACTATTTGCTCTGTGGTAAGAACAACATTTAACATTCAATAGTACTATGTAAGTTGTGATTAGCAATTTGTAAACTTAAATGTAAAAATATCAAATAAAATAAATAAAGTAAAAACAATAAACTCTTTTCTTGGTTAATTATTTTCCGTCAAGCTGAATACACACGGCAGGTCGTTCTTATACTGGAATTACATGAACTTTTATAGCTTTTCAAAGCCGCGAATGCCAAAAATTTAAAAATCTCTGAACTTTTTATCGGTTGTCCCATTTCTATGACTTTATATCATAAAAACACATCGGTTTTGAAGCAACCCAATTGAATAGCAAGCAATATGTGGTCTGAAGTTCCTCTTCTGACCGCCAAATGCCAAATTTGAGGAGGTGGCAATAAAAAATAACGTGAAAACAGATTATACTTTTATGCATTTTGGTCGGTTTTGATTAAAATCGAAAGTTCAAGCGACCCCATTTTATAAAATGAAATCAATAACATTAATTTAATTTTCACTGGGTAGACATGTTCTTTGTTTTCTTGTTCTTTTTTTGATTGACACCTTCTCATTTAGAAACCCAAACTAAGTCAACGCTTAAAACCTGAACAATTTATTTAAATCATTATTTCGAGGTATTCCCCTTCGTGAAGTGAGGGGTACCCACACCACTACTACCCATGCGATGTTTTACCGCGCTTTTAAAAATGGTATCTATGTTTCAACGCGTAATTTCCTGGCGGGAAGCCCGGACGCGCGGGAAACAATTTCCAAAACGTTCCATATCTGTAATGGCCGGCGCTTTACTTTCGCCTCTGCAGCCGGAATTATTTGGTAAAATAATATGAATGTAAGTTTGGTTTAGCTCGAAGGTTCTCAACCTTTTAGCCATGGACTGTATCACATTTGTTTAGGATTGTATGTATTGGTGCGTACGTATACACTTCCGAAAGTTAACAGGTTATTTCAATAACTTACGAAAGTAGTGGCATTGACCGAAAAATTCATAAATAAAAATCTGTCCAAATTTCACGTCGAAGATAAAAAGATTATGCATGGATCTGATTCGCATACTCGTATGTCATGTTCCTCTGCATTAGGAGCCGATATCTTAACTGGTCGGCCACGGAGGTCGTCATACTCGTATATTTACCATGTTATCATTCCCATTCCAGAGTGGAATATACCTTCTCCCAGTATCGCTCTGGTGAAAGATCATTCAGACTTGAAACATTGCTTGAAATGGCTCTAGTCGAGTTTGGTGGCCTGGGGGCCAAGTCTGTATCTTCTGCGTCAGCTAACCCATGTTAAATCGGCCAAAAACAGTACATTTGTTAGTTTTCATAAACACAGTGCCGTCTCTTGCGTTTGCGTTACGGATTTTTCTCTTAACGTAAACGTAAACTTAAGTTGTTAGCGCGATACGGACTACCTAACTTTCAAAATGTGTTGTCTATGGCCGATTTAACTTCCGTTAGCTTACGCAAAAGATACAGACTTAACGCCCAGATCTGAATAGCAGAGGCGGGCAATCCATAAAGTCTGAAAAGCTATGCCTATCCTAAGAAAACCGAACCATACAGTTCAAATAAAAATTGTAGTTTTTCCACGAATTTGTGTGGGTACGCTCATTTATTCAGTTGGCCACAACAATTAGCGGAAGATGATAATAAAACATTCGATGTACAATTCATACTCCAATTTGAAAAAATACACACGACCTACCTTTGGTCATAGAGCAATGCACGCCACTGCTGAATAGCCAGGTACTTTCTAGCCTTCCTCTTCCCCATTTCCTTCCCTTCCCTTACAACATACCCCTAAGAGGGGCCGCCATTGTTTTACAGGCTCCTGACAGTTGGGAGGAAATTCATATGAAAAGTGACCAAAAAATCACAATAAAAAATTAAATTATTACGTAAAATTTTTAAAACAAAAGCGTTAAAAAATCCAATTCCCAAACAGACAATAATTGAGCACATTTACGTATTTTTCCACTCTTGTTTTATTTTTTATTTTAATTAATGATTATTCCGAACAATGGGTAACTAAACACAAAACACTTCCCCTTTTTCTTAGTACCAGTTGCTCCGTTTGTCTCATTGTAGGCGCGTTAGCGACGGGGAGGCGGGGAAACAATGAAACAGGGGATTTTTAATTAAACGAGGCAATTATCGCAGCCCCTCAAGAAGTCTTCTGGTCGCGGTGAATGGGAACAGAACTCTTGTGTATGGAGATTGGAACCGTTCTGGTTACAATGGGATGTTTTAAATAAACTATCTGCACAGTTGGGCGTTGAGAGCGACGAAGTGGCGGAATGAAGATGTCCATCCAGGGGTGTATCTGACAGAATTTCTGGAAATCTCTAGTTCAGTACTGTTACTGAACACACAAAATACGGACACCGTTAAAAATGTGCGGAAGACTGTATTTCAGATTCAGCGATAATCTAATTAAAAATATTAAAAACAATCTAAAATCGCACATTCCGAAATGATTCGAACTAGCTACCATGTCATTGTGATATACGAGTACATAACGCTACTGGCTAGTAAGACGGCTGTCACCGACGTTGGTCGGCATGACGTCAACAACGCCATATTCACGAACAAAAACGAATCTGTCGTTTTGGCGGCATATAAAAAATGGCACATTTTAAATCGAGGTAATGAAAAGAAACAGTGAAAATACCCGATAGAAATGTAATCTATTCCGATTTGAAAATGAATAAATAAAAGAAACCGATGTCGCTAATGAGGTAGTCTCCTGTAAGGAAATGTCATATAATTTACAAATTAATATATCATATTAATTACAGCATGCTGAGGTTAGAGATTTTAATTTTTTTTGGAAAAAACTGAATAGTACCTAAGATATTACAAAGATCTATTCACATCTAACGACACCGTGCAGTGCAGACACGTACAGTGACAGGCTCTGAACAGAAGGGAGTATTCACACTACACCGTGCGTGAATGTGTTCATAGATAAGTAAGCAACTCATTTTGCCGTTTTTACGTATCTGCACTGCGCGGTACTAACTAACTAACTAACCAAACGCCGTTTCTCCGCAGGGGTACGCGTAGTGGACGGACCGCTTCTGACATGGCCCGACTCATGTCTTCTTCGGACGTCCCCGGCTTCTTCTTCCATTCACATTCGCATCAAATATTCTCCTTACACTCCTTTCTTCGTTCATTCGCGGTACTGATAGATTTGAATAGACCTTACGTCGTCAAAATGTTGATAATAGCCAGCCAGCCGATAAGCCTGTGACGTCACGGTTCATAGAATGATTGGTGCGGCTACAGATAACATAGGCGCGGCAGTGTGCTATACTGCCATTCGAATTGCATATTGTACTGAATTGTGTCCCTTGACGTCACGGGTATTTTGAGCGGTAGTTTTACACAAGTTCACTTTGAAGGCTCATAACTTTATCTGTTTTGGAGATATTAACAAACTGTTTTTACAATCGTTTAATTCTTTGAATACAATATATTTTCAACCAAATGTAAAATTAGGAGGCAACCTAATTACTGAGAAATAGCCCCTTATCTTGCTTACGCCTATTTATTCTCAACTGCTCCCAGCCGTATGAAGGCATTGGGACTATGACATCCGCGATTGGGGTATATTGTGAGGATGGAGGGAGTAGAGAAGGGAAGGAAACGGAAAAGAGGAACGTTGGGAGGTACCTGGCTCTTCAGATCTGGTCACTAAACATTTAATTAAGGTAAAATTAAACTAATTTTAAGTAACGTTTTGATTCTGAATGGTGGTCTTTCACCGGGGCGATGTTGTGAGTATCTACGACTCTGGAATGTGCCACAAATATAGCTACTTACTACACATGGTGTCCGGAAACTCGTGGTACAAGCGGGACACTGGTGAATCTACATCATATTGGAGTCGATTTTGAGGAATAACTTTTTTTAATTTGAGTTTTCGTTTTCAAGTAAGTTTTTTAAATCAAATTTGAAAAAGTTAACTACAGGGCAACTATCAGCTGCTTATTGTCTTTTTAAATGCGTCGAATCGTAGACTCCTGATCCCAAAGTTTTATAACCCTCGAGTTTCCGAAAAAAAGAAGAAAATCGATGTGCTCACATCGAAAACAATAATTTTTTTGGGGTTCTTATGTGATGCAAATTCATCAGTTTCCCGCTTGTACCACTAGTTTCCGGACACCGTATATAATATTTCATATTATTATATTTTTCGACCACTGCACTATTTTTTCCCTATTTAAGCGGTCATCTTGTTTAAAATTTAAATGATAAAATTACTAATAAAGTTGGCACAGTAATTACAATTTGGTTTCATTGGTCAAAGAATCTATTATCAACACTGCTCTATCCTTAATAACCACGTGAAGTAGGGTGACCCCCCCCCCCCGGTGATTTAGGTAAACCCACGTGACCCCGTGCTCTCTGTGTTCAGGTGTTCACGGTATTCGGGGCCTCATCATTTAACCTTTAAGTGCCTTTTAGATATGATCACCCTTGAGCACCACATTTCCCGAATCAGAACGCACCCAAAACCGCACTGTTAGGGTTGTTATTTCGAGATAGGCCTTAAGGTTTATTCACATCTACCAGCACCGCGCAGAGCAGAACAGTACAGTACAGGCACAGCACAGACGCGAGTATTCACATTATACCGTGCAGCACAGAACAGACACAGCATATCTGTCAACTGAACTGCCAACTGAGCGTTAGCGTCCGCCACAGAATGTTGAAGAGTTTATAATTCTATCCCCATATTTATTATTATTTTATAACCTAAATTCCCTGACCAATTCAATAAATTTATCGTTGTTCATCTTCTCGGTTTTAGCAACATCTGCGTCTACTAACCCTAATTGACGAAGATGGCGGTGCTAACGGTGTGTTTATACTAACTGCGCAGGCGCAGACGTCACAACCACCCACCAGCACGTCAAAATATTCTAGCCAAAAATCTCGGTCCGTGCATGTGTGAATACGTTACGCTTACGTTCGCTGTATTATGAATGTGTTAATAGATAATGTAGGCAACTAATGTTGTTGTGTCTGTACTGTACTGGGTTCGATTCCCAGATGCGACTGATACCTTTTTTTATTTTCTGTTTCATTTTTTATTTGAGATTTATTAATATTAACTTTAATGATTAAATATTACAATGAGGTTAATAAGCTTCAATAAGTTAACATAGTTCATGAATATTTAATAATTTTTATATACTTAGTAACTATGTATGTGTATGTATGTAGGTATATACTTCCAACAGTGATGTCATTGTGAAACGTCACTGAGAACTAGCCCTTTGTCATGAAAAAAATGTTGGTAGAAGTGTACGTTGTTCAACTTTGAATATTCGAAATACAGTTTGCTCATTTCTCTTTTATTATATGATATTAAGGATGAACATTTTTCAATTTTAATGGAAATTTCTTGTCTGCCGTCGAATAACAAGTTTGATGCGTGCTGTATGCAAGCAATGCATCTGTGCGAGTACTGTGTTTATATCAACTCTGTCTGCTAGCTGCTATATATTCACAAATTCCTCTTCCTGATAAACACTGCTAGCTGGTCGATATATTTGGTATTGATAAACACTGCTAGCTGGTCGATATATTTGGTATTGATAAACACTGCTAGCTGGTCGATATATTTGGTATTGATAAACTTGCAAGTTTTAAAAATGAAATAATTTCAATCGTATCTGATAATAATTAATTCTAGCTGAAGTACCCTGCGTTTCCAGGGGAATGCTTTGGGAAAGTTCTGAGTTAGTGATGTGTTACCCCTACCCCTACCCCTACCCCTACCCCTACCCCTACCCCCACCCCCACACCTACCCCTTCCCATACCCCTACCCCTCCCCTACCCCTACCCCTATCCCTACCCCTACCCGGACCCCCTACCCAGTAGTTTTCCTCGTATTTTGAATGTCAAGTGTGCAAGATTTCATCATTTTGAAATAAAACTGTAGATTTGTAAATAAATAAAAACACACACCTTTATGTAATAGAGAAGAGATAGGGAAGAAGATAAAAGAAGAAGTTATATCCTCAGTATCTTTACTGATTTCACTTTACCCTCTGCTTACATGTATATATTACATTTACCTGTTTTTGTTTTTTTACTTGCATTGTTATATTACATACTTTTAAAATTATAAGTTAACCTTCCCCGTCAATGTAGTAATTTCATGCTTCAGATTCTTTGTTTTGTAACAAGGAACATAATTTATTGTTTGCTCCATGTTTTGCATCTTAATGTTAAATAACAATAATATGAATGCACTTATGATACTACTACCACTTATAATTATCTTGTTTATAAAAATAGTGTTATACTTACATAATGTTACCTACTATTCCATGTAGAAGCCCAACAGAACGTTAAAATAGGTTTTTTTTTAATGTGAATATCACACAATAATCCTTTCGTATACATAATGTGATGTACATGCTTGTACCACAGTTCTTTTTTTTTAAATTACACCCTTTTATTGTTCAGCCATCTTGGTGTTGTCATTTAAACCAATTTAATCAATTACAACGCCCTCAATTTTAACGCTTAGATAATGCTGCTCTGTTAACACGTATTTTCTTTTGCCCTGTGGTTTATTTGTCAAATAATTTAGCAGCACGTTCGATTTTTGTACCTAACAACTGCATCGTCAAATAATGTCCTAACAAAACACCCTAACCAAGGAAAAACATAACTACAGTTCACTGAATGCATGCATTCAACAACCACAAACCAAAAAAAAAACTAAAGAATCCGTAATGAAAAACACTGAAAAAATACGTCCATACCAACATAAGCATTCTACCAAATAATACCTCACGAATCAAAAAATAATCACAGAACATTGATGACAAAAATAACAAACATACATTAAGTTAGATCTTTCTATTTTAATGCCGTGTTTTGTTTTAAAAACTCGCCGCTAGAGGCGCTGCAGTATACATGTAAAAGAATTTTCTAACATGTTTACGTACGAGTAAAAATGGTTAAGTTTCAAATATTAAAGCGAAATTATTTAGGGTTTAGTTAGTTAGACTTTTTGCGTAATGTGTGTTATTTTGTTTGAATTTTCTGCCGCCAGGGGCCGCGTGTTTGGAAACAAAGCCCGCCAAAATGGAAAGAAATGGCCGATTAGAAATCGCATGATTTGTCAAACCTCGGCTCAGTACACAACTAATGGGGTAGGATTGCTGGCGAAAGAAAATGGAAGGCTGCTTTAATGCCTGCCGGTCGTGGCTTTGACATTTTTCTTTATAAATAGTCGGAGTTCGAATTCGTTGGTTTTTGCACAAGTTTTAGATCGATACTTCGCCCTCTCCAGACAGGTACAATATTACATATTAAGAAACTCAATATTATTGAATGGAGGTAGGAGTATTTTATCAACTGCGAAAGTTAGAAGGGGATGGTTCTCAAAATATTATACGATTATAACGATTGAATAATCAACATATTTTCTGAATACTCCGGCCTCGAATCAGCTCCGACGTCATAGTAACCGCCCAAGATATCATCGGACAAACAGATTGACAGCTATGTGACGTCAGGTGATGCTGAAGTTCTGGGCGCCACTTGAAACTTCATATTGGGCCGTCTTAATAAGTAATAAAAATGGTTTTATCAACTTAGCAAATAATCAGTTAATATTGAAAAAAATTCCTCGCACATAATTTTGATTTTAAGCAATTTAACAAAATTATTGTTAAGGAAACTTACCTATACGTATTAATACTATAAATTTATAATAAATAATTAATTATAAAACATGTAATCCAATTCTTTCTAAACCTCTAAAAACATTCACACTGCGAACACTGGCGTCATGAAAATGAAAAAAAAATCTGTTTAAAATTTCTAAGTCAACTTAAATTATTTCCATTATACATTAAATTTTGAAATATTTACCAATCTATTCAAAATTACACAAGACGCCATAAATGGTTTTTCTCATATTTTTCAAGAAAGAAAAGAGATTTCGAAAACAAGATTTAATATTTTTATAGCGGTTTTTTTTTACGTGCACAATAATCCAAATTACAGAAGCGGGTTCTAAACCATAATATAATCTATTTTATTTAGTCAGCTTAAATTTGTACATTTTATGAACAATTATTTGAATTTCGAACGTAATATATAAAGGGTTTCAAAACCCCGCTAAGAACCCAAAATTTTAAAGTTCTTTTAAGAACACAATGAGTAGGTATTACAAAATCTTTTGTTGGTAAACTAGTTATTCCCATTGGAAATATACTACATATCACCGTAGGTAATATGAACATTTCATTTTCTGGTAAAAATAATTTATTAAGAAAAACCGTAGATAATGAAAACAAAGGGGGATGTGGCATGGAAGGTTGTCAATAATTGTCGTCGAGCTACGATCAAACTGCACGGACTGTCAAAGTGGCGGAATCAAAGAAATTTATGCGTTTAGAGTGTGTGTAGGACGAAGGCGGGACGCTGATGTACGTAAATGCGTTTTGCAGTAGTATGGGTGAACAATGTTGGCGACACTTTGATTCGTCCCTTTTCATAAATATTAAAAATGGCGCATGGCCCATCTCTCTTGTTTCCATTATATATGGGTAAAATGTATGTTTTTAGTTTGCCAGTGGGTCAGTTAAGTTATGCTTTCATAAAAACGGATCGATTTTCATTTGAAAACTGTTTTCCTTGGATACTATCACTTACGATCGGAAATTGGTTTTCCTGGAAAAAAAAAATTAAAAATATGAATAAAAAATATAATCTGATAAATCAAGATTATTGCGAGAATACAGTGAATGGGTAGTTTCCTCGACATCAGATGATACCAGATAGCAGCGATTTAGTTCGATCACAATTCTTCCACGGTGAGCCAGTCACCTACCAACTTCCGCGCAAAGAATATCTTAAAATTAATTTTCTCCCCTGAGCATAGCTATATAATTCATATTATTCATATAGTTTACATTCCCATGTAGCCCCAATCGCCACATTTGTATATTCTATGTCCAATGTTTCGAGGTGTGTGATTTTTTTTAATAAATACAAAAAATACACTAACCCATGCAAGATTGGGCGCAAGCTTCCTGAGAGGCATAGTTATTCTTGTTCCCCCCGCACCCCGTGTATGAGAATGGAATACAGCTTTCTGTATTGGGGTCAAATGAGTATCTGGAATTAATATAATTTTATACACGATAAATCAAACAACCTTGAAGAAAACAAACGTCACCCAAAAAGGAAATGTTATCTATTTCACTGTGTTCTAAAAATTAATAATCTGTAAAAATTAATAATAGTCATCTATTAAATAATCCAAAAAATAAACTTATAGCATAATTTTGGTCAAATACCGTTCCCCTCCAACTTTCCCTCCCTCAAACAATCCACCACCTTACTTGACGTTCTGTTAACTTCTTTGTCTTTCGTGGTTTTCCCATCGTCTATATAATTATGTATATTGTTTTGTATGTTTCTATTGTTATATTGTTGTCTCCCTCTTAATGTTGTATCTTCCCTTTCCCCATTTTGATCTCTATTTATACATGCACACTCCTGTTATTTAATTACTATATTTTAAGTCTTGAAGATGATTCAGTCGAATCAAAACAAATAAAAGTGAATTCAAACAAAGTGTCTTTTCATTTAATTCAATTATCTAGGTATTGTGTTATTCCTGGAGAGTCAATACTAACCTGATTATATCGCCTTCACATTCTCCTTCGTCCTGCGGCTGGGAACAGGAGTTGCCAGCACCAATAAATTCAACATCATCATTAGATGGCAGCCCTAAAATAATATATTTAAATTTAATAAAAACACGTGTAATGTATTATGTACTTTATTTGTATTATTTCGAACAGAAAGAGAAAGAGAAAGAGAAAGAGAAAGAGAAAGAGAAAGAGAAAGAGAAAGAGAAAGAGAAAGAGAAAGAGAAAGAGAAAGAAAAAGAAAAAGAAAAAGAAAAAGAAAAAGAAAAAGAAAAAGAAAAAGAAAAAGAAAAAGAAAAAGAAAGAGAAAGAGAAAGAGAAAGAGAAAAAGAGAAAGAGAAAGAGAAAGAGAAAGAGAAAGAGAAAGAGAAAGAGAAAGAGAAAGAGAAAGAGAAAGAGAAAGAGAAAGAGAAAGAGAAAGAGAAAGAGAAAGAGAAAGAGAAAGAGATAGAGAAAGAGAAAGAGAAAGAGAATTATATAAATACCGCACACTGTTGGGCTTAAAATCATTGATAAAAACGATAAAGTAAATAAAAACACAACGGACTTCAACAACATTTTTATAAAAAGACGTCTGCTTCTTTGTGACTCAGTTTATTAAATATAAGTATTTATACTTTATTAAAAATAAATACCGTACCGACAATTCGTTTTATCAACCCATAAAAAATAAAATATTTTTTAGATCTTAGTTATCAGCATAGCAAATGTTATTTCATTTATGTTAGGAAAACAGAATTTAATGGTTCTCATTTACATTACCTACAAGAATTCATTTTTTGCGGTAATGTGATATTACTACAATTTTCCACGGTAAAGATATATCCAAAAGTCACAGATGGAAGAGTACCTATATTCATCCCCAGAAGAGTCTTCTTCTTGAGTCGCTTCATCATTACCGAGGATCGTGACCCCCTCTCTAATCTCCCAGGTGTACAGGGCTCCTCCACTCCTCGTGATTCTGCACTGTGTGGAGAGCTGCGGACACCGACGTTCCAGATGCCTGCCAAATTTGGTCACTCCAACAGATTGGCGACCTTCCCCTGCTTATCCTGCCTTCCACCTTGCCAGTGACCATGAGTTTCTCCAGGTTGGAGTTCTCGGTTTGGAAAGCAGCATTTCCAAAAAATCTAAAAATAGGCTATAGGCAGACAGTAGCCTATTGTGGATGCCAAGCTTTTCTAGAATTGATGTATTTGTACACCTGGCTGTCCAAGGAATTCAGAGGAGTAAATTTGTGTGAATTAGGATTTTCAATGAAAAATTTATGGCTCAAACGCTTAAATGACCTTTTTATTTTTCTGATGTCTTCGCCTACCAGAGGTTGACTAACATCAGGGCAGCTGCTTGGAACAACTCTGCGGAAGTAAGAGTCTTCCTCCGCCTCGTCTTCCATCAACCTATCTCTGGTTCATCAATTGGACAATCTTGAATTTATCTTTCCGCATAATATGACAAAGATTTTTATGGCTGGTACACTTTTACAATTCTTGGTCATTGGATGAAGGACTTCGAAACTTGTTACATACCACAACAGTCTGGGGTATTTGTGAATGTGCCTTCTTGATATGATTTTATTAATTTTTAGATTATTGCGGTATACTGCCGTGGTAAGTAAAAACTACATTGCCTATTCCCAGATACAGCGGTTTCACCCTATGTGAAACAAATACTTTGGCGATATTGACGTGTCTAACGTTAATTTGGCGAATTTTGTGAAGCATATCATATACTTATTAAAACCGTATTCATTATTTTTCTGTAATGTTTTACCTGTAGTTACCTGACCACTGTTATTATAAGTGTTTGTTTCTTCTATCTTTATTTCTTGTATTTTATTTGTATTGCAATTCTTATTATTTTTTTTATTTTACTTCTCTTTTACTATTAGTGTAAAAACCCTTTGGGCGTTAAAATAATAAAAAATTCAATATTAATTTTTTTATAATTTATTGAAGTTTGAAATCTTTTTATTTTCTCTTGTTTTTTCGGTTTCGTGGTTCATTTGGGATGTGTTAATACTATCTTCTTCAATTATTAAAAAATAAATAATTCATAAATTATAAATAAATAAATAATAAATAAATAAATGATGAGTAAATAAATTATAAATAAATAAATCAATTATAAATAAATACATTATAATATTTTGTCAGAAGTGGTGTTAAAAATTATTTATTAAAAAATACATTTTACACAATCATATTTTTATTGCTTTATTTAAGTAAACAAAGTTATTTTGATTCATTTGTGAATCTAAAAGAACTTGAAAGCAAATCATTTCTCGGATATATCTTCCCGGGTATCTGGAAACGGCCAGAAACTTTTCACTGAAAAGGAATGCAAAACATTAATAAATGATACATACTGTTTTATCCTTATTATAAGAAATATAAATATATATTTTCATATGCCAGAAATGTTACTGTTAATGTGGACAGAGAGGATTGACCGACACACAACTCCGTCTTGCTTCATTCACAGTCGTACATCATCTCATACATACTCTTCTGTTATTCCGATTTTGATATTTCATTTTCACATATTCGAGAGCTGGCTTGAGTACAGTACTCATACGGATGCATTGCTTGCATACAGCATGTTTCAAACTCGCTATTCTACTTCAGAAAACAAAACGCCAGTGTAATTGAAACAAACGTTAATTTCAGTTTTTTCCGACCTTGAAGAAATTTTGCACGCTTGACCTTAAAAACGAATGCCTAGGTGAGATTTCGAAAAACCACCCCCATCCCCCTCTCCCACGACGTAAAGCAGAATTTAAGTAAATTTTTATGATTTTACACAATTAAAAATTCAAATAAGAGGAAATTTAATGGGATGAGGTAGGGGCAATACAGCACTCTCCACATACCCCAAACCATTCATAACCCCGGGCAACGTCGGGTACTTCAGCTAGTTATAATGATAAAAAAAAACGCTTTTGAAAATCTTTTCAAATATTAAATTTCGATCAACGTTTGTACTTGTCCCTTTGTGGCTAAAAAAATAAGCAGGTGTTAACAAGGCAAAATGCTGTTTCTCAGTGACGTTTCGTTAGGACATAATACATACTCGTATGCATCAATTAACACGTACACGTGTGTGGTTTGGGTCAACATTAATTGTACTACCTATACGAAGATTGCGGGGCATTATGGGGGAAGATACTCTGAGTATCGCTAATTAACTAACTAACAACCATCACGTCGTTTCCCCGCAGGGGTAGGCAGAGAGGACGGACCGCCAAACAACTCGATCTTGGCATACACTTCTTGCTTCATTCACATGAATATATTCTCTTTTTTTATTCCGACTTCTGACATGGCCCGACTTAAGTATTTGATTAACTTGATCGTTCCATGTCTTTCTCGGACGTCCCCGGCTTCCATTCATATTCGCGTCATATATTCTTCTTACACTCCTTTCTTCATTCATTAGCTCTACATGCCCGAACCATCTAAGCGTCCCTTTCTTAATCTTGCTCACTACGCATACATAAGTCTTACATTCTTTACGAATCTCAACATTTTTCACACGATCATACATGGTTTTACGACACATTCGCCTCAGAGATTTGACGGCCTCCATAGTCGAGGGGTAAGGCTCTCGACTACGAATCCGAAGGTCGCGGGTTCAAATCCCGGCGTGCGCAGATAAATTTTATTTAATTAATTTGTGTTGTTTCACAATTAATTAATTAAAAATAATGTATGGTATATTTGCGCACGTTCCAGAGTGAAAGATACTCTCAGTATCGCCCTGGTGAAAGACCACCATTCAGAATTGAAAAGTTGCTTGAAATGGCTCTAAGCCCTGTTTGGTGACCAGATCTCAATAGCCAGGTATTTCCCTATTTCCCCACCTTCCTCTTCCCCTTCTCCTTTCCCTCCCCCCAATACCTCAAGCCTCACAACATTCCCCAATTGGGAATGCCATAGTCTCACTGGCTCCAGACGGTTGGGAGCAGTTGGGACTCTTGTGCGGTATTCATTTAAAAAAAAGAGATCTCATTTCTACAGCATTTAGTCTACTTTCATCCTTCCTTTGTCAGTTCCATGCCTCACTGCCATACATCAGGGTAGGTATGAGCACTCCATTGTGGACTGTTAGTTTCGCTTCTTTGGACAACTTTTTGTTTGCGCCAACCGCGTTCAGTCCTCCGTTAATGGAGTTTCCTGCATTCACCTTCTTTCAATATCCCTATCTGTCTTTCCATCTCTCGTAAACATACTTCCCAAATACACAAACTCATTGACCTGCTCCAAGTATTCATCATTCACAACTATATTCGAAAAGATGCTTGAAATGGCTTTAACCGTGTTTGGTGATCAGATCTGAATACTCATGCTCTTCCCCACCTTCCTCTTCCTCATCTCCTTCCCCTTCTCACTTCCTTCAGCCTCACAACATACCCTAATGGAAGATACCATAGTCACATGTCTCCTGTGCAATATTCACATAAATTTACAATAAAATTTGATATATTTTTTTAAATTCAAAGACGCTAACCGAAACAAAAATTGTCGCATTCGTATTGGTATTCGAAATTATTATCGTTTCCTCCGCAACCAGTGTAGGTGAATTCTTGACAAGCGTCTACAAGTGGGTTGTACCACCATCTGGAATAAATTTAATACATATTGTAGATTATAATTTTTCAAAAATTGTATGACACCAAACGAAACAAAACATTTACACTGGAACGTAAATCAAACCTGATCAATAGAGACCTGAAAACATCACGTTTGCGATAACGCTAATTTCGTCATTATAACGCGAAAATCCCAATTTTCCGGTAAATAACGCAAATTTCCGTATTTTTCACGCGATATTCTGTTATTTTGCAGTAATATTACTTGTTCTAAATATTTCTTTGTCTATGGTTTTGATTAACTTGAATAGTCATAAAATGGAACGCAGCTGACTTTATGTCGAAAACGCCGCGCGTAATTCGTTTTTGATTTTAAAAAACTGAAATAAAGCTAAAACAAAAAATATTTCAAAGTTCGTACCACTTTTGTTGTAAAATACCACCATTTTAACGCCAATTTCACGAAAACAACCCGAAGTTCTGCGAAAAATAACACGACATTTTCATGTCCTGACTTATTAAATTAGATTTTTTTTGCAGTTACTCCACACAGGAGACCCCGAGGAAAATAATGCTGTGTGGAGGGCCTTTTAGAGGATAGGAAGGAGTGAACCTGGATCTTGAAGAGACCCGTGTTGTAGAAGAGAGGAAACACAGAGGCCGGCAGATCATTCCACAGCCGAGCTGTTAAACACAAGAATGAGCAGTAGAAGCGACACGTTCTCATGTGACAAATGGCAGCTATGTACAAATGTTGGGCTCGCGTTTGGCGTATTTCCCGAGTGTGCACCAGTGCCGCAGGGATCAATGACGCTAGTTCCTCAGAGCTCAGAGAGCGTTGATCACATGTTCCATCACCTTGGAGAGAACTGATGTGATCGCTATCGGGCAGTAGGTGGCCGGGCTGGAGAGGTCATATTTCGGGTTAAGGGTGACTGGCCGCCTTTTCCAACCAGAGGGCACAGAGCCACGCCTCAGGGATATTTCGAAGAGCTTTGGCAGCACACTTCTGCAATACCAGGGCAGGTATTCTGTCAGGCGTACTATATTTATTAACACCGAACCCCCGTAAGAGGTGGAGTACATCCCGATGCCGGATCTTCACCTTTTTCATATAGAAACCTGAGGAATCGACGGAGGGATGGCGCCTTAAGCATCAACGGCCGATTTTTCCGTGAACATTTTCCTTAAAAGGTTGGCCTTTTCGGTGGCGGTGTTCACCAGTGAACCGTCCGGTCTGGTAAGAGGTGGCAGACTGGATTTATAGAAATTGCGACTTATGGAGCCTGCTAGCAGGCAGCTAGCTTTTTTGCTGATCTGTAGGTCGTGCTCAAATTTTAACCAATTAATGATTTTCTTGGTTTCCTTTGCCAATTTGTTATAAGGTGATCTATTTTCCGACGTTTGAGATATGTTGTAGGCTCGGTAAGCCGCGTTTATTCTTTGAGCTAATTCTGAATATCTAATGGTCACCATCATGGCGTACATCCCAGGGTGGTATTTGGCCTTCTCACAAATGTTCTCCTCTGGCTGGGATCCATCGCCTTCCTGTCCTACTTCAATCCTCTTTAACAGAGTCTATCCACTCTTTCCTCAATCTTCCTCTGGGTCGCTTCCACTGGGGCACCCACAAAGTCATAATTTATGGTCCAATCATCTGACATACTTTCTAGATGTCCAAGCTATCGCTATAGTTATATAGATACCTAACCATGGATAGTTACAGACCTGGAATCGTGTATTCCTTGCGTTGCTCCGACGTCCTGCAACTTGGAGCAAGTGTTAATAAATTCTGCGTCCTCATTTGTCAAGCCTGAAACATTGTCAAAAGATAAAGATTTTGTGATATTAATAAAATTTCGTTTTCGTAGGAAGCAATTACTTCGTGGTTAGGCATATTTATTAAATAAAACATGTTCGAAAATTTATTTATTTTTAAATCATCACCAACTCCGTCAGGGTAAAATTTAAATCTACTCTTTTGTACAACCTGCTGCTATAATATAAGCACAGGTTAAACTATTATTCATTTCGATAATTACGCTGTAACTACATACTGTTATATTGTACCTACATACTTCTTTTACACTTTATTTATTATTTTATGCGCACATTATTGTACTCCTTTGTAAAACTATGTGATAAATGAATCAATATGTAAAAGCCTTCTAGGCGCGAATAAATAAATAAAGTGAGGATATACTCGCATATATATACATATATTATTAAGCATATCCCTGTCTCACTCTTTCATTGTTTCGTTTTACATTTTGTCTCCTTCTTTTCGTATCTCAACTATATACACGAGTATATACAAACTGACTATGTATTTTGTTTAGTTTTAAATTTTACCCTGACGAAGCTTGGGATAAGCGAAACCGGTTGGTGATGATTTAAACTTAGTTGTTTAAAACGAAGTGTTTGTTTTATTAATAATGAAATTATAATCCGAAAAATAAAAACAACTTCGTTGACGTCTAGCAATTCTTTTGGCAGATCGTCAAACCTATCGTTAGGTTAGGTTAGGTTAGATTAGGAGAGGTAGATACCATGAAACTATTCTGTTACAACTGGCGCTATATCTAATCTTTTAGGGTGTAAACAAATAAAGTACACTCACTGCTGCAGTGTTTTTCGCATGCGCTTTGTGAAACAAATCTATTCTTGTTTCCTCCGCAACCTGTGTACGTGAATTGAACACACGTTTCTGCATCAGCGTCAAAAGAGAATCTGGAAAAAACGTATTACTTTAATTAACGCGGGGAAAAAATAACCACAATCTTAAAGGATTCCGGTTCTCTCTAAGGATAAGGAATTGTCCTTATCCTTAGGATTAAGTGCATTTTACATATCTGCGATTCCGATTACACGTGAATGACAAAACATTTTTAAAAGGAGTTTGTGATTTGATTATCAGAGTATTATTAAAAATTATAAGTGTAGTTTATTATGACCTATTTTACACTCGTAACTTAGTATAATTTTTAAAAGTTAAATCACTTTTTCTGACACTTCGGGCCTTTGGTATAGATACTTTACAAAAATTGCAATTTTTGTTAATAGCGTTTAATTTAATTTTTATTTATTTATTTGATTATACGTCCATCTGGGCTTTTACATGGATTTTAGAACATAATGTGATATAAAGAGCCATCGAAAATTACAATTACATAGAGATTCTAAGCCATAAAGTAATGAATAATATTTTTCAAACGTTTAACAGTGACATAAAATAGAAAAACAAAACAATATTATAACACAAATCATTATCGCTACATTATCCAAGCTACATTATTGTAGGATTTATCAAAGTTCTGAAATAGATGGCGCTTTACTGTATAAATGGAGCCAGCAAATACATCAACAACACCTCCAAACCTGTTCCCCAGTTCATGCATCCTATTGGTTAATGAATGAGACTGATAGTTGGTTGTGTAAACGTTTCAGAAAAATGTTACAGTTTGTCTTGTGTTGCTCGTCGGTGCATTTAATTTAATACCGGCCGGCTGTCAATTAGGTTGTTAATAATTCTATATAATACTGCTAGGTCTGACATAATTCTCCTGTCAGACAGCGTAATCAGATGCAATCGATTCGACAAACTTACATAATTAATATTTTCAATTAAAATTTTGAGTTTAAAATTTACATACCTAAGAAAAATGTGCTGAACCCGTTCTATATTGTTAGAGTGTGCTTTATACAAAGGGGACCAAATAGGTGAATTACACTCCACTTGACTTGTAACTAATGAAGTGTAGATCATTCTCAATACTATTATTATGCGACAAATGACTCACTTAATAATATTTTCAGTAAATTCAATTCGGTAAGTTAAAATATAATTCGCTGTCATCCGAGAGAACTGGAGACAAATGTCTTTAAGCCTGAAAATAAGGACAATGCCTTGTCCTTAAAAAGAACCCTAACCAGGCCCCTAACATCCTCTGGAAAATGTGTTTGCTCTAGCCAGTGTCCTACAGTTGGATATTGTCTTCCTTTGTTTGTACCGTGCTCCCAGCCACCTGTGATTGATAACACTCCAAAGAGACCTTTTGGTGGTTGGATGTTTTTCATCCTTGATACATATCTGCAAAGCGGAGCCAACAGGTTGGGGCGGGTTAGAATGTTGTGACAGAAATTCAAATGTATGGCAATTGTGCTTTTCTGATGTTCAAAAAATATTGAAAAGCTGAAACGAACTCAGAATCGGTGTTTAACGGAGATCTCTCAACGACAAAAACAACAACAAAAAACAAAAAACAAATTAGGCTAATTGGCCATTCGATGACAATGTTACATTAGAATTATTCAACTTCTCCAAAACAACTCCCGTTTAAAAAAAAAACACAAATCTGAATATTTCGCCATATTATTAATAGAAACCTGGTTTCGTCATATGCAAGTCCCCCCAAGTCCAAAGGCTGAGAGCAAATGCCGATGTATTCCAAGCCTTCATATGGCACCAAAGAATGAGAATAACCTGAAAAGAAAAAGATAAAGAGAAAAGAAAAATCAAGTTCCTACATTCTTTTAATTACAGAATTTTGACGATTTTATTTATTTTTTTATTTCCAACTAGCCTCTAAGTACAATGAATTCGAGACCTTGTTTTAATCGGAACCTTATTTTTTAACAGTAAAGAAATATAAATCCAATAATATGATTACCGTAAACCGCTGGATTTAAAATCACAAATAAAAAATAAAAAGAAAATAAAAACACAACGGACTTTGAAGCCATTTTTATCACAGGACGACTAGTTCGTAGTGAGTCAGTTTTAATAATAAATTGCCAAACCAGGTTTACGAAATCAATGTTTATATTCGTAAGCGACGGTTTTAAAACTGTTTTTGGTATTCAAGGTAACAGCTCTAACAATTTATTTTTTTACTATTAACTAAAAATTTACCAACCATCACTTGCGCGCAGGAACACGCAGAGGATGGCCGGCCATGCAACTCTGTCTTGGCACACACTCCTTGCTTCATTTTCATTTATACAAACATCGTTTCACTCTAAACATGCTCTTCGGTTTTATCTGCAACTGCAGACACTGCGCAGAAAAGTACCACAATGAACTGCTACTTTTGATTTAAAAAATAAAACAATAACTTTGTTTACATCACTTTTATTTTATACTTTTGCCGACCGGGTTTCGCTATTACCGTAGCTTCTTCAGGGCAGTATACAACTAAACTATGAACTAAGATACACATGTGTTATGGATTGATAAAAACAGGCGAGTGGAGGGTCAAGGGTGGGAGATCAGCAGGTACCTGCTGACTGGGAAGGGTGTGTACATTGTTTATTGGGAATAATTTAAGAATTGGTCTTTTATTTAAATTTATTTGATTATTTATCAGTCTATTATTAGTGTTTTTGGCTTTCCTTATCAGAAGACAGCTTAGGCCACTCGGGCATTTATTCATTTCAATGCAATGACTGCCCTGCGTTCTATGTAGGCAAAACGTCGCGTAATGTCAATATCCTGGTAAAAGAACACTTAAGATGTCTAAATAATAATGGTTTCTCCGAATTTGCCAACCATCTCTTAGAAACAGACCACACATTCAATAAAAATACAGGCACTAGTTTACTGCATAAAAATGGAACAAGCATTCGACTAGATAACTTGGAAGCGTTAGAAATAAGGAAAGCCAAAAACACCAATAGTAGACTCATAAATAATCAAATAAATTTAAATAAAAGTTCAATTCTTAAATTATTCCCAATAAACAAAGAACACACCCTTCCCGGTCAGCAGGTACCTGTTGATCTCCCACCCTTGACACTCCACTCGCCTGTTTTTATCAATCCATACCACATGTGTATCTTAGATCATAGTTTAGCATTATACTGCCCTGAAGAAGCTACGGTAGCAGCGAAACCCGGTCGGCAAAAGTATAAAATAAAAGTGATGTAAACAAAGTTATTGTTTTATTTTTTAAATTATAATGTCACATCACCAAATTACCGCTTCATATGAAAATATGCTACTTTTGACTTTACTTTTCTGCGCAGTGTCTGCAGTACCGAGTGAAATATTCGTTCCTTACAGGAGGCTAAGGCTGCTCTCTGACGGTCCGGTGAGGAATGAACTTTTAACTCGCTACTGGAGACACTGAGCAAAAAAGTCAAGTTTGCTAAAGTAAGGTAACGGTTTGCAACGCAGTCCATTGTGGGACTTTTCTGCGCAGTGTAACGAGTGAAATGTTCGTTCCTCACCGGACCGTCAGAGAGCAGCCTAACACTTCTAACCATTGCGTGTTCTAATCATCTCGTCATTGTTGTTCACATTCATGTTCATATTCATGGTCATGTTCACGTTCATGTTCAAGTTCAAGTTCATGTTCTACTTGCCTTCACTATCAACTAATGAAAATGTGTGTCAAGTATCAAAAAACCTGCATTTCCACAATTTCTTATTCAGCACTCTCTGCTATAAATTACGTGTATAAGTTGAAATCGAAGCAAATCTCTCTTTTAACTTGTATGTGACATTGTCTCCCGCGACAACAAAATACTTGGCTTTTCCCCGTAATGCGAGATCATTTACTAATGAAATCGGAATACGAAGAACCTATGAAGCACTTGTTCGCAGCATCTTGGAGTACAGTTCCATTATCAGAAAGAGTACAAAATAGGTTTATTCGTTACCTTTATATGAGATAATGTATATATTATCTATTCGTGTTTTTAACAGGAATTCTTGATTATAACACCCTAGAAGCCCGCCGAAAAATGTTTTTAGGTAACATTTTTTAAAGTTAATCTCTGAAACTATATGTAATCCACCTATATTGAAAGAGGTAAATTTATACGTTAACTACTAACAACTGTAATCGTGGGAGATCCAATGCACTATTTTATGCTCCGAAAGCGAGAACTTCTATTTTTACTAGAGCACGCCAATCAGGAGAGCGACCCAACTGCTCAATGATGCTGCATTGACCGTGGAAATTTTCAATATAACCTTCAGACAATTTTGCGACTATCTTTTCACTCATATCACAAACTAATAAAACTGCTTGCACTTTACCTTTAAACCTTTTCCTAATCTGGGTATATTTGTTACTATTTTCCATTTATTGTACTGTATCTTAATCCCTGTAATATATTTGTGTACAACTGTTTTATAGGGCCTTTGAAAAATAAATAAATAAAAATATTTAGAAGGTTTGGAAAGCTCTCATCACTAATGCATTTGTTAGGCGATAAAAATAATAAAAAATCAAAGATTTGAGTTATTTAGCACAGCCAATTTTGTTTTATGTTGACAATATTGCAATTTACTGGTCGTTATTAAAATCAACTACACAGTTGTGATTTTTGCGGTGATTCGACAATAGTACCTCATTATCCACGGACCGTACCTAAACGTCAGAGTAGACGTTCTCCAGACAGGAGACAAATAATGTGAATAAGTAACTTTCCAGGATACCATTGGCTATTGGTACAACCTCGAAGTGTACCGGTTGCAAGACAAAATGAATCGATTCACGATAAACGAATTAAGTTTACACGTTCATGGTGTATATTCATACGTTAAGGTTAGGTGATATATTGTTGTACTAACGTCTACAGATACTACCACTATTCTTTACAGATAGGTTTGTAAAGGGTATTTTTTCCTCATTGAGGGGAATGCGGGGGTTTATTCTAGAAGAAAAACCTCTGTTCTAAATGCGTCGGGTTGTTTATTTGTGTGTCATACCTGTCACTCTCCCCCAGACATAATCAGTCAAATTTCACCCTCAACAACTTACTTCGCCACCTTCCTCATCCCCGTCTCCTTCCCCTCTCCGCAACCTTCAGCCTCACAACATTGGGGATACTCTGGTTAAGGGCATTTGGGACTCCTGTGCGGTATTCACATAAAAAAATACACATATTATATATGTGTGGTACGTTTCAAAGTGGAAGATAAGTTCTCTCAGTATCCCTCTGGTGAAAGACCACCATTCAGAATCGAATCTTTACTTGAAATGGCTTTAGCCGTGTTTTGGTGACCAGATATTTCCCCATCTTCGTCTTCCCATCTCCTTCCCGATTAGGGATGCCATAGACCCACTGGCGTAAAGGGGTTGGGAGCAGTTGAAAGTCTTACGCGGTATTCGTATAAAAAAGTCTGTAAAAATATAAATTCACATTCATTCCGTCGAATAACGCCATTGTTCGAATCCATTTGATGCAAATTTCCATTAAACTTGTATTTATTTGAGAAGTTTACAATCAAAGTCACTCCGACTCGCAAAACTTAATTAAACTAAACGATTTGCAGGCGGGTGTGGGTGTCCGGAAATATCACGGTGTAGCCGGAGCCCATAAACAATGCCAAGGGCGGCAGGTGGTTCCTCCTGTATTCAATTAACTCAGATTATCCGGAGACGCTAAGAAGAAGAAAAATAAGAATTATTACTTTGTTATTTGTTTTTGTTAAAGTTTTCCAACTAACCGCACTATGCGAGGCTTCCCAAACACTTTGTAATTTATATTAACCCAAATGTGATTTGGCATGCTTCCTTATTGGGATATATTATTACGCGAATGTGAATTATACAAAAAGTCGGAGACTAAGGCATGGTACGATCAACTGAATCAAAAACTCGAGTCGGGCAATAGTCAAGGGGCAAAATAACAGAAGGGTGTGTTTGAGACGATGTATGAATATGATTGAAGCAAAGGATGTATATCGAGACCGAGTTGTTTTGCAGTCCATCCTCTCAGCCTACTCCTGCGGGAAAACGACGTCTTAGTTAGTTAGAATACATATATAGTGATAAAGAATCAAATGATTAGTTCATACAAACAGCAAAAATGACTGAAGAAGTAGTAAATTTTTACATTAATATTTAATGAAAATAATAAATATTACTAGGTTTTGCCTATTGCAGTCCTGCAATTGGTTTGTATTGCGAAGTCAACCGCGACTGACTGCTTTGTAGGGAGGTGCGCACCCGATTTGACCCACTCTGAGCCTTACTGTCTTCGAAAGTCGATACGCTTAAGGCGTTTTTTGTCATGCCAACGCGTTCCGGGTCCAATTTTGACTGGGAATCAACCTTATTGTGTTCGAAATCAAAGGGTCTTAAGGTCGATTTTTGCTCGCAGGTCTTGTCACCTTGTCTGAATCTCCGGCCGGACCGTATTACTCCTTATTTTGTATTAATGATGATAGCCTTTTGTATTTAAATTCCATGTAGTTAAGTATATCCACCATATTGCATTCATATGTTATTATCCACTAGACAATCTAGACATAGGCGGATTCATTTGCACTTCGTAGTGGCGAATCTATTCTGTCATATTCCCCATGCCTTGTGAATGTATTCATTTAATTCATGATTTTTTTTTTCTTAAGTAATTTTAAAAAATCATGTAATTTGTTCTAGTGTAATGTAATATTAAAAAAATCTCACTCAGCATAATAATAATAAATAATAAATAAATCGAAATATGTAAATACACATCAATGTAGTAAATAATAGATTAATTAATCAAACACAATATTACTCGTCAAACAAAAATAAAGTACGAAATCACTTAACACCCTCCTATAGACCAAGTATAACATCGAAGCACCCCAAGATTCTTACTTAATTTATTTTCTTAACTTTTCTTAACTCTTCTCAAATTTTCTTAACTCTTGTTAAATTTTCTTAACTTTTATTAACTTTTCTTAACCTTTCTTAATTTTTCTTAACTTTTCTTTAATTTTCTGAACTTTTCTTACTTTTCCTCAATTTTCTTAATTCTGATTTTAATGTAACCACAAAAATCATACCAAAACGACCCCCATTTTGAAAATCGTTCGGAAAACAAAAGAAAACAAAGGAACCGAACGACACCGATACTTCCATTTTAAAGCCCAGAAAAATTGCCGTGTCATTTTTCCAGACTGGAGGCGTTTTCCCGGATTTCTAATAAGGAAAAACAAAGGCGAAGGGACTGATGGTTTCACGTATTCCGTACACCCGTGGGAATTTCGCCTGCGGCGCTTCGGCCGCACTTATCCCAGCCCCGGGCGTGACGGGAAGGCTGATTAGGTCGGGGAAGCCCCGATCGAATGAAGTATGGATAGCAAATGTGTGAGATATTCCTTAACTTATCAATTATCGTTGTTATAGATTTCGCGCGTGCTTCGGTTTTAGATGGGGCGATGACCTGAATTTTTTGTTGGTGGTGTTACAATTGTAGGACGAGAGTGGATATAAATCCAATGTAACACAGTTTTTTTTTTTTTTTTAATGTAATAAATAACTAGTAGTTAAAATCATGGAATGTAGTTTCCTAGTTGTAGGACTTACCAAGATGAAAACTGAGAAATTGTATGAGTTAAGAGGAACGCTGCGCGGCCTGTTTCATACAAAACTTAATTTTGGATTTGAGGTTAAAATACTCACCTAAACCTAATTATATATTTTTTTTTATTAAAGATTTAGCATGTATAAAAATACTTCTCATACGTAGCTTATAATAAGTAAAATAAGTAAGGTTCTCCTCAGTTTTATTGAAAACACGGTTTGCCATTCGAAAATGGAAATAAATCTCCGTAATTCAATATTTGAATCGCGATAAATAGATTGCGAACCAATAATGAAGTTTGACATTTCACCGACTTTTGTTCACCCTGTTGACACTTTTTATAACTAGTCCTCTGTTGAGTTAAAAATCGAGATCCAAAATTGATAAATTGGTAAAGTTGATCGAGAATTTCGTTGGGAAGAGCATATTTGTGTATTTGAACAGTGTTGAGGCAAAATTTCGGCTCAATAGTTGCTTAGTAGAGTTGGGAAGAACGGCGGTTAGTTCTTAAAAACATAGACAAAAAGAAGAGAATATAAAACTTGCATCAAGAAATGTAATAAAGTTCTGGAGTCTATTACTAAATATGTCCGGAATCTTGCTACTACAGTGTTTGTTGTATAGTCGACACATTCACAAAAGAGGTTTGCAGAAGATTAAGTTCGTTCTCTGGAAAGGAATATGGAAAGTTTCGGGGTTTCTTAGTTGACGGTGTTGAGGGGAAAGATTGCTACGATCGCAATAATAATGAATTTTACTGATTTTCCAAATCATTTCAGAATACGGATCGGTATTTTATGTTTTACTGTTTTGATTATTAATTAAAAAATGTTTTGCTTTGGAAGAGGTATGTGGACGATATTCTCTGCATTTGGACAGAATCTGAACGTTAACTCACCACCCTTCTTAACCTTTTAAATTCCGTTCATAATCAAATTAAATTTACAATTGAAATAGGCAATTTCCCCACCTTCCTCTTCCCCTTCTCCATCCCCTCCCCAATACCTTCAGCCTCACAACATTCCCCAATTGAGGATGCCATAGTCTCACTGGCTCCATACGGCTCGGAGCAGTTGGGACTCTTGTGCGGTATTCATGTAAAAAAAAGGCAATGCTACTTTAAACTTTTTGGATTTAACTTTATCTGTCATAAATAATATAAATGATTTTAATACATTCCGCAAACCCACCTATACCGATACAGTAATTCATATATAAGACCTCCAATCACCCTGTCCCACAAAAACATTCCGCCTTCCATTCCATGATACATCGCCCAGTTAATGTCCCAATGTCTAATAATATTTTTTTTCTGAATTCGCTAATCATATTATTTCAAGCAATCATAGTTTTTATAAAAATACGGGGATCAATATTCTTCACATCAATAGTGAAGGTAAACGCTTAGATAATTTAGCAACCTTGGAAATTAAGAAATCACTTAAGAATAATGAGTCTATTATTAAAAATAAAAAAAACCTATCTTTCAGCCCCATTTTAAATATATTTCCTTTCACCCCTACCTCAGACTCTATCTCTCCCCCCACTCTTTACTAATCCCTAGTCACATCCCCACTCCCACTGTGACACCTATTATGTATGTTCTGCCATAATTTTGTAATAATTGTTTTATTTTTTTATTAATTCTTAAATTTAAAAACAATACAAAAACATTAGCCACTCATCTCACTAGGACAGTCCTGTGTTGAGATGAGCGGCTTTACAATTTTAGTGAAACGATTTGTGAAAAATAAAAGTTGTTAAAACATAGTTTGATTAATTTACTTAATTATGTATTATTGCTTTCAATATGGAAGATACTTGTTGAATTAACAATGAAATAATGTAATGTTAAACTAATTATCTAGGTAGGTACCGCAATCAAAGTTGAGTCGAACACAGCAGTCACACAGATGTATACAGCATGTCGACCTCTTGGAATAACAAGGTTCCATCTGTCACGGCAATGTTATGCGATGAGTCTTAAAGTTACATTCCATAGAGCATATTATCGCATGACATTGCTGTGTCAGATGGAACCTTGTTATTCCAAGGGGTCGATGTATCACACTTATATCAGACGATCGTATACACTTGTCCCTTTCTAGCTAATGATAATAAGTGGGCGTAAGCAAGACAAAAGGCTCTCGGAAGTGGAGGTATACATGTGCACCATTTCACATAATCCTTAGCATGCTATTAGCCTCAACTCCAATTGTGCAGCGTGTATGTAAACCTAAAATAAATATACTTTAATTTAAGTTAACAATATAAAAGATAGGATAAAAACCAAAAGACAAATCACGGCAAAGGAGTAAAAGGGGCCAAAACCACTTTACAGTTGGGTGAGAATTTTTCTGTGTAATTTGAAATTATTTGCCCTCTTTCTGTTTCATCTGCAATCAAGATTTCTTTACTCAAAGTTTATTTGAGTGGCAGGTTACTTGGATAACGGGAAGGGTTAAGTTGGGCCAGGTTGAGTAAGGTTAGGTTAGGTGTTTCCCAACAAAATATTATGTCTTTGAAAACTTACATAATCGTCGCTGTTCTCATTCAACCTAGTATCTACAAAAAACGTTATGTCTTGGGAGATGAAAGAAACTGTTCATTTTCCTTATTTTGAAATATTTTATTGCGTTTTTTTTTATATATTTATTTAATTAATACATTATATAATATATGAAATGTATTAATTAAATAAAAAAAATGGTTAAAAATAATTAAAATTATTAACAATAGACAGTTTATTTCATCTCCTGCGAAAATATGTTTTTGTAGACAAGAGGTTGAGTCAGAACAGCAATGATATCATTCTTAACTTTTAGTGCGCCGAAATTACCCATCGGATACATAAAATTTGTATCCCTTGAACGCCGGCGTTCCCGAACGGCAATGTCAAAAAATCATTTTTCTGAATATAAGTAGCTATTTTGCAATGGCGTTCAATTTAGTATATGATCAAAGGAAATCTGAATGTGTTTTTTTTCTACTCGAATTTAAAAAAAAAAATTTCGTCACAATTTAAAAAAAACAAGTTTATGACAATATATACACGATTGAAACCCTACAGTATGTTAGGTAGCAGTGGGGAATACTCAAAACAGAATCAATCGATAAAACAATGGAAAAATAAATAGTTAATTGATACTTTCACTAATGTTGATTCGAGATAAGAGATCAAAAAATCTTCAGTTAAAGATTTGTTAGTTCGTTTTTTCCTCCACAGATGGCGGTACCGCAAAAAGCCTTTTTTCTGTTAGCTTTTAACCTAGCGGTAGTGTTGGAAACTAATACTCTCATTTTATGAAAAAAGGTAATACCTCTAGTGGAGGATTAACACTAATGTGCCTAAATTCAAAACGAACATTTTATATTTGTGAAAATAATTATTAACAGCGTACTCTTACTGTACGGAACACATACAAATACTGTAATTCGGAGGGAAACACCGTTTAATCTGTCAGCAGGACTTTTGTAGAGGTATAGAATATAGGTCAATGAAAGTCGAATAACTTTTTCACAATGATCGTTTATTAAAATAACTTCTCTATTTATATGATTTTTCTCAATGAAACAATTGACGTATGTTCACAGTGATTGACGCCATTGAGATTGGTAGAAATACGTCAGTTTTGACGTCTTTAATAATTTAGTGGACGTCACTGGTGTATGTCCCAGAAATAGTGACGTCAACAACTGCCATTGTCGTCATTAAATGCGTCATCTTAATTGCAGAAATACGTCACTTTCATGTGGTGACGCACTTTTTGCATTACGTAAGAGCATTTCTGCCATTTCCTAAAGACGTATTATTATTTGGACGTCCGATATACTTACTATTTCGCGGCTTTTAGTGTAAGCAGAATGGTTGCAACTAAAAGTAAAATTTGTAAAATAGATCCAATTTATTCATGTGGACCGATTAAGACATAAAACATGTTCACAAATTTATGGTAAAAGTAGTGCTTAATCTGAAATTGTTGCTTTTTTTTAAAAATTATATTTCTTTCCTTTTTATGGTTCGTTTTTCTGGTGGGCACAGCTTTTCAGCCTTTATGGATCGCATGCCACTGCTATTCTGGGAAAACTACTTTTGATAGATAGGTTATATCTTTACAATTTTTATTAACATATAAACATATTATCTGGAACGATGGTACAATTTACAAAAGCATCATTTTGATAACCACAAAACGTATTACGAAGTTCCACTCAGCCGGTGCACATTGACACGGTGAAATTGAAACATAAAATTTTTTTTTTGTTAACAGGTTATCGAAATCTTTAACCTGTCTTTGCCCGAAAACACCTTTCTTACCTCAACATAAATACATTTTTCTATCGATTTCCATGCTATTAAATGTTTTTTTATTATTATATTAATAAAATAGAATTAACTTATTAAAGCTCTACGCTTCATTTTTATATTAAGGGCCAGCACTAAAAAAGGGCCCTAAGCATCGCTTTACAGGTTGCTAACTCAAGCAATACCACAAATGATTTATCTTAAATTCAACACGGGTAGTTAAGAAAATTTATAACTTTTGAAAAGACAAAAATCCTCAAGCTGTAATCTTTAAATTCTATGAAATACATCCCAAAATGTCTGGAAATAGATCCAGTTTGAAAATAAATAAAAGTCATTTTGAAAGCTTTACTCGTAATTTCAGTACGTATTTTATATAGAATTTACAATAGTACAGATCGAGGATTATTGTCTTTTGAAACCGTATACATTTAACTAATTACCCGTATAGATTGAACAGTTATATCATTCGTAGTTTTTTTTGAGTTAGCAACCTGCAAATGCGTATTTTTGTGTGTTAATTGAAAATAATATAATTTATTTTGAGTTGAAATATGAAAAGGAAGACAATACTGTACTCTATCCTATCTCGACAGAGGTTCCGAGTTCGAGTCTCGGTCGTGACCTAATCCTTTTTATTTTCTGTTTCATATTTTCATTGAGAATGAGGTTATTAGTAGGAATTTCGAGTTATTTAGAAATGAATCATTATATTAATATAATTAGAGTATACTGAGGACATACCTTTTGGTATTTTGGGAGAATGTCGAGTAATGAAGATATAAGTCGTCAAAATGTTGATAATCTCGCCGACCGGTCGATAAGTGTGTGACGTCACGGTTCATAAAATGACTGGCGCGGCCATAAATATCATATACGCGGCAGTCTCTGTTACTGCCATTCGAATGGTGAATTGAACTGAATTATGACTCGCGACTTCACGGGTATACGTTTTTCCCAATTTAACTTTGAAAGCTCGTAACTTCGTCAGTTTTGGAAATATCAAAAAACTAATGTTACTGTCGTTATTTCATTAAAATAATAATAATTTAAATTTATTATGAAAGTATTCATAATTATAATGTAATTATTAATGATATAGGAGTAAAAATACAATCGTTAATGCACCAAAAATAGCATGTTAATAAAATAACAACCCAAGTACGCACCAAACCTGGTTAGATTTAGTTGCACGACAGAAAATGGCAGTCAATTTGAAGCCACTTTTCCGTTATAATTTCCCTTATAAATACGACTAAATCCCCCAATGTCTTAGTCTCGGGTAGTAGTGAATAACCTTTTTTTATAACAATAATTATAAATTTGAATTATTGAATTGACTAGACAATACAATACAATAAATAAATAAAAATAATGAGTAGTATATTAGGATATGTGTATGGGATAGGGAAGGGAAGGGTTTGTTTGTGTCTGCTCCAACTCATGCATATGTCACACGCAGCCAGTAGCAAGGACAGTCACTGTCCTGAGAAAAGTGATAAGTGCCGTCCACACGTCCTATTAAGTAAGTGATTCAGTAAACTCTTGTTTTTGTGGTAAAACTTGAGTGTGTACGTGTCTAAACATCGTGAAAATAGCTCCCACCTAACTACAGTGATGCGCGCGCAGCGTGGAGGAGGTTACTTAACCGATAAAAAAGGAAAATAATCTAACGGATGCTAACTAAATGGATACTTAACGGTAACTAATAATAATAATACAAAAATAAAACATACAACTTAACCATTGCTCGATAATTATTTTTTTTTAACAAGTAAGTGCACCATACTTTCTCAAAAGTGAATAATCAGAAACAGTGATCTCCAGTGCATTCAATGTAGTAGTTTTATTGTGTCTACAAGTGCACTCAATCTATTAAAACATCAAAACAAAAGTCGTAATTTAAAATATTGGAACTGCATTATCATCGATAACAGCACAGTCAAGAATCAATCACAAGTGCCAGCGGAGGACTCATTGGGCTACCATTTGTCAGAACATAAATCGAGAACCAATCAGGTCGTGGTTAGCTCATGTTTATTTACTTCTCCTTGTTAAATTGTCAACAACCTTAGTCAGTGCTTTGTAGACAATTGCATCTCAGAGCTATGTAATTTCACACAAGGAGGCGGCCGAACAAGCAAAATGACCTGATCAACTCACGTCATGGATGTGCTAACTGAACTGAAGCAGAGATTTAACGAACTCGGAAAAGATATCACGGACTTCAAGGGCACGATTGATTATTGTCCAAATAAAATCGACGACTTTTCCAAACAAATTCAAGAAACGTATTGATAATTTTAAAAAAGTTAAAAAAATTAAAAATGATATTTTGGTTCTTAAGAGTACTCTAAATGAAGAACAGCAAACATTCATAACGCAAATAGATCATGCGATATTGATATTCGGGGCAATATAAAAGGGGCAAAAATCAAACAAAACTGCAAAATTAGAAATAAATACATTCTACAGAATTTCACTTGTTTGTCATTTGCTTTAGTATCATTTTTGCGAGATAATGATTGTTGTTTATTGTACTTATTAATTATTATTGCTTTTAAACATGCATGCACGCAAGTTTTGGGCATATTGCCTGTTTTATCTATCAAAATAAAACAAAATAAAATAAAGTAAATTTACTATTTACCACTGAACGCACTGTCCACACGCGGACAGTGGCTTAAAAGTAACTAAAACATTTAGTTGCCGCTTATCACTGGTTGGGTGTGAAATAGTTATTACGTTATTACTTTCTTCACTGTCTGTAAGAATCAGTCTACGAGTATATTTCACAAGCTTCACTGCCGCTTTCTCCCAAGATTTCAACTCTCTTTTTCTTGTGGAATATTGTATTTTTTGTGTATTTTTTAAGTGTTGACAGTTTAATGCTTATTTCAAAGCTGGAAATAACGTTGCGAACCAGAAAGTCAAATCTACAACTATGCATTTCAGAGCTTAATGTTCAAGTGTTTCAAATAACAATACACTTCATTCGGTTTTTACACGGGAGATACGATCCACGGAATACCGTAAAAAAAGCCGTGTTTTTAAAAATTCTGTATTTTGACATTTAATAAGATGCAAAATTAGAGGACGTTGCGATCGTTTAAAAGGTTGATTGCAACACTAAGATGACTCATAGGTAGAATAATGTAATTTAAAAAAAGCACAATGGTTCAAGTGCAATTTTTTTTTACTTTAACCAAACGGTATTCAGAAATTAGTGGTACTTTTCGAAAGGAGATGATTCCACGTCATATTCTAAGAATTATTTTTATGTTTTAACTTATTTTTATTATTTAACGCTTTACAAGGAAGACAACATTTTAAATATCGAAATAACCATAAGAAGTTAGATAAATAAAAAATCAAAGTCACAGATCATAATTATAAATAAATTAAAAAAACTAAAAAAATTAATTACGATTGTCTTACTTCTTTAAAACAAACTCAAAATGTGAAAAGATTTAAATTCTCGAATGTGAATAACACATTTCGAAGATTTTACTGAGTAATGACATTTTGTAATTCCAAAATAATAAATATCTACAATTAAACGTTAATATATTACATTGTGTATTGGAAAATGAGAGACTTATAACAAGAATGAACATTTTTACTACGTTTTATTGATAGTGTTAAAAGTCATATAAAATAAAATTGATTATAATGCGGTAGTCACCAAATTAAGAGCAAAATGAGAATTTCTGCTTCAGACGTAGATTCTCGGACCATCTTCGTTCGTTTCACAGCTCGTTTTCCACCGCTTCCCACCCCTACGGCAGGGGTGTGTGGGGTGTCGGCTGCAGGGAGCAGATGTTCCCTGTTCCAACCCCTGGATAAGGTGGCGGTGGTGGTTCTCCTTGAATAAGGGAAGGTATTAAGCGAGCAGCCGCGCCTCCCGTGTTTACAGCGCGGTTAGCTATCTAAACTCTTTACAGGCTCTTAGGGGCGACGGAACACGAATTCGGACGAATGCTGCTCTGCGAATTAACTAACAATAATAAGACATCAAAAATGAATTACTTTAAAATTTTATGACATGTAATCAAAACCATAAAGCAAAACATATGTTTAACTCGCTAAAACCTCGATAAAAGTTAACTCTGGTGACATTAAATTAGCAACATTTTTTTGTATGC
Organism: Halesus radiatus; assembly: GCA_022606495.2. Classification (NCBI taxonomy): domain Eukaryota; kingdom Metazoa; phylum Arthropoda; class Insecta; order Trichoptera; family Limnephilidae; genus Halesus; species Halesus radiatus. The sequence continues at coordinate 21,450 of JAHDVE020009847.1, read as the reverse complement.
AGTTCTTAGGTCTCGAACTCACCGTTTTAGATTTTGCTTGTTCGTAGACACAGATTTTTGGTTATGTGGTTTCATTTTAAACTTATATGGCGTTTTGACAAATACAGTTTAAATAAAATTCATTAATTAAGTTCATTTAATTCAATGAAATATTAACTAGCATAACAATGCAACTATTCAATCTTTCACAAACGATTGACAGTTTATCTATTCCACACTTAAAGAAATCCGATGGTTACTAGACGAAAAAGCCGTCATTCATTTTTTTAAGCGCCGTCCTTGTGAAATGTGTTTTCCGAGATCTACGCAAAAAAAATATTCTGGTTCATCATCTCAAAAATAACAAAATGGCTATCGCTCCTCATAATCATAATACCAGAGCAAAGCAACTAGTCAAACTAAATGTACCCGAGTGTAATACTACTTTTGGACAAAGAAGCTCTGAATTTTTAGCTAAAAAAAGTATACAACAAACTCCCACTTAGTATCAAACAAAGTAATTCAATCAATAATTGCATTAGGTCCAGCAAAACTTGGCTTAAGGCCATCCACCGGTCACCACAAAATTCATAATGGGGCGTATTTGGACTAGATCGCCCGTATCGTTTAACCAATTAGAAGAAAGGGTGCCGAAAAGACGTACCCGCCCCTTATAACGAAAATAACACAGTGGATACGCTTGGTAAAGTCGTGAAACATAAAATAACGAAATAATATATTTTTTGTTTTATTAATTTATTTTGTTTTAATATTATTTAAATACATAGAAAAACTCCAGTAAAGAACGACAATATTATCTAGTTTATTATTGTTATTAAAACATTTTTTAACGTTTACGTTCAATATAACAGTATTGGAATATGATGTAGATAAAAATGTAGAATTACCCGTAATAGGCTTCAAAACAAATCCCCTTCAACTTCCAGTTCTGATAGTATGCCCATTCCCACCGTGCGCCTGTTTACTAACAATTTATGAGTTTTATTACAAAGAAGAAACTATGGGAACACAACTACATAATAAATAGATAGACATTTACAAGTTACTTATTTTGCCTTCTTTTTATTGGTTACTTCACTCTTTTTAAAAGTATTTATTAAGATTTTATTTATTTATATACATATTTTTACATTGATTTTATTTATTTATCCAGTGTTTACCTAATTAGGCCATTAGGAACTTTCTTCTATCTCCTGAAAAGAAGATTTTTGATAAACAAATTGTAGCGGTGTCATGTTCTCTTTGTCACATTCGATCTGCAATTAAAACACATTTAATTAATTTTGTACACGTTTCGTAAAGTAACATTTTATTAAACAAGTTATGCACGTAATAAATTTTACATAAACAAATATTTTTTTAATATGCTAATATTACCTACATATTAATAAAATTTTTTTTAAGTACTGGTAAGTTTATTTAATTTTAAGATCTAAATAAATAATAACTCACCGCAAGAGAATGGTTTTTAAAATCCGTGTCTTCTGTCTCATCTAATGAAGATATTCGTTTTTGATTGAAATTTTGTGGCGGTGCATTATTTTCTTTGTTACATTCGATCTGCAATTAAAACATGTTTCATTACTTTTGCACTTATTTGTTGTTACGTGTTGTTTTTGTTAAAAATGTATTATTATAAATGCACGTTCATCAAAAAATAAACGCTAAATCCATAAAAAGTAATTTACATTCAATTTTTATGAAAAATTAAAATAATTCAAGATAACCAAATAATTGACGATTTCATAATTTTTTTATCGTGACCACTGTGCGGCGGTTTGGAATGCGCGCGAAGTGGAATGATTTTAAACTAAAATTGATACCCGCCGTCAAATAACAAAGACGATGTTTTGGGAAATTGCGTTATTCCAAACGTATTGACAAAGATACTTCATGGTTGTTTCAATATTGAAATGAGTATTATAATATAATACAATTTTAAAAGCGGGTAGGTAATATGTTCCAGCTTACCTGTACATTTTCATTGACAAGTTCTCCGGGAACTATCAGCGACTTCTTTACAAGTTGTTTTTTTACGGGTTGATATAGTTTCCTGTAAAAAAAATACATTGATGAAATAAAAATTTATTCAAATTTTCTGAGAATATTTAAATGAACTATTTCTAGCAACGGTAATTATGTGTAAATCCCAATTTGGCGTAAATAATAAATAAAGATGATTGGAACTTACCCAAACATTCCAGCGTTGACTTTTCTCTTCCTTAGTCCGCTGAGTGGACCCACTTTTTTATTTCCTTTGTTGCCCATTATACTATATCACTCGGGAATCTCAAAATCGATTGCGCGTAAACTATATTGATCTTAAAAAAGTAGCACGGAACGAAGCGACGCGAACTATAAAGACGTCTATTCGCCACCGAAGTTGGGCGTGAACTAACTCGGTATAGAAGTGGAACATTGAAATACGTCCTAACGTTCAGTAACTATAGAGTTGAAAATTGTATGAACCTCCGGGTACCTGTTCGATATTACGTAAGAAATATTTTATTAAAAACACGTATTTTATGTTATGCTGTTATATTTAGGGCTAAAATTCAAAATGTTTCACGGTCATCTAATGGGTAATAATTTTTTCTACATTACGCAATAAAACAAAACTAGATAAATTGTTGTTAAGTGGGAGATCCTGGATATCAAACCATTTTTACAGCCCTCACTCTTAATTTTTTTCTAGGCTTATAAAGAAACAAATATTAAAAAAATGTTCGGTTAAATTTGGGGCAAGGATGTGTTCCATTCACAGTAATTTACTGAAGAACCTAGAATAATTATAGGTAATCAAACTTTCAAAGCAAAAAAACACCATTTTCATGATTTTGACGATTGCGAAACAAGCGATCGCCTTAACGAATTAAGAGAAGAAGAGCTGACCGGTATTCTTAAAACAATGCCATAGAAGTTACTGAAAATAATTTGCCCCCAAACCTTGATGTTCAAATATAGAAGTCGCTGAAACCCCCTTATTCAAAACCTAGTTCGCCTCAGCACAGGATTTCCTAACGAGGAAGACTATAAAAAAAATTCTATGTTATCCATTCTATGTATTTTTTTTATATTTATATGTTACCTTAAAATATCAAAATTGTGTACAAATAAATAAAAAAATAAAAAATAATAATTTAGATACAGATTAGAAAACATGATAATCTGATCAAGATAAGAACAATAGGATATAAAATGTATTTTATACTATATGTGAACATCCGGCCTGATTGTAGAAATAATAACCTTCCTGTTGTTTTGGATGTATTGATTTTAATTGTTCTGCTTTTTAAGATGCATATGGCAGTCGTAAAGAGTATTTTAAAAATATTTTAAAAAATTACGATATTAACACCATTTAAGTATCGCGTTGTCTGTAATCACAATAATACCCTACTTAGTGCAAATGCCTCGGTGTACCCGTCATACTGTAATACACGCCGCCCGCATTAAAAAGATACTCGGTTAGGCATCGGTTCGAGAGACGACTGTCTTACAATAGTATCTATACATATTTTTAAGTAAGTATTCTGATTAATGAGAAAGCATAATAAAACAAACGTTTTCTCAACTGTGACTAGTTTTACTACCTGGTTTCAATCGAGATTTCAAAAATCTAACAAGTGTGTTTCACCTCAGGTAACATCAACTGATATATTAAAAAAAATAGGAAAAATTATTTGGCATTCAACTAGGTACCTATCAACTATAATTATATGTATATTTCCAGTTCTACTTATTCATATGTGCAGTAGTAAACTTTGTTACTGTGGATTTTTGATATTGCTGCTTCCAGTACTAATTCATACCTTATTTTATTCGAATATCCTAGCTCCCTTATTTTGTAATTAGTTCCTCTTTTAGCAGCCCTTACAAATAAACTTGTTAATCGGTAGATATTAATATATTCCCCTTTTATTTTATTTTTAACTCCTGTCATAAATTGTTTTACAGACAAAATACGAATTTGGTTGAATTGTTTCACCCCAAAGCCGTGGCTTGGCTACATTTATACTTAGCAAAAACTATGACTTCGACCTCCATTCCAACATTTTAAAGTTAACATAGACACGAGTAGGTTACAAATTCTAATTAAAAAATAACAATAGCTTTAAATGATAGAACAAGATATATTATAAGCTTTTACTCATTGGCTTTACGGTGAAATATCAAGGCATTTCTATTTAAAACATCGTCTCATATTCTTCTCCTATCCTCAGGAACTCATCGTTTTGACAAGGCGCCTCCAGGCGTCCCTGTCAGCAGCCTCCGAACATTGCAGGCCCAGCCTCTCCTAGCACAGCCTCTGGAGTTGCTTCCCTTAACTTTTCCTAAGGCAGCAAACTGGACGTCTTTCCTTCGGAATTGCCAGTAATTTATGTGATGATCGTTTTTCTGGCATACTTATTAAGAATATATCGTCACTCGATATGTAATACTGCGAATGTGATAATTTTTCCAAAAGTGATATTGTAATGCCATTCGATTCATCATTTTCTGTGAGTAAAATGACTGTGTTTAGGAAAAAAGCGGTAACCCTCATATTTTGTGAAAATGACTTTTTAACATAAATGTTATCTTACCCATTCATAAAACATCCCGGAGAAAGGAATCAGGCCACAAAAATCTTTTTCTTAGAAAAAAATCAGTATAATTTTTTTCGAATTCAAGGGTGTCCCGAATATACAGCGAGGAAAAACGACTCGACACACAATTACGCCACAATTATTAAATCATGTTTCTTTCGCCAAATATCGTTCATTCGAAAAAACTTTAAATGATAACCATCAGATCTTCTTTGTCATGAAATAAAACATTTTTATTATTATGAAAAGTTCACTCTCGAAACGTTTGTTGCTTCACCAGTAATTTTTTTAGGGTTACTGCATTTTTCCTGATCACAGTAGATTTGTTAAAATGTTAGTTTTTTTTTTTAATATATATCGCCGCTTACATGGACAATTCCGCAAATGCGTCGAGGTATTTTCTCTCTCCGGAACAATACAATTTCACCGAACCTATTTTTTTTAATGCCATTCGATTCGTAATCATTTTCTCAGATTATGTTCATCCATAGAATGCCTGGTGTTGGTTAAATTGTGGATTTTTTGGACAATATGTGACACCGGTTCCAAGGACAAAACGTGTCGTGTGCATAATTTGTTTTTATTTTTAATCTTTCCTCCGAACATTTTCTTTAATGTCATATTCGCGCTTTTGAATGCCGACGATGTGTATACAAATCACGTATCAGAAAGCCGAGTGAAACCACCTCTAAAATTATCCCATTGTCTCGCCGAAGTTTTATTTATTTTTAAAATTTAAAACATGCATTTTCATGCGGACAAAGCTGGGTGGGTTTATTCCTTACTCCATCTCCAAGTTGGTCGTATTTACTATTTACGTCGGATTTTACATTGCTTTGTCTCTAATAACTCACATAAAAATGCAGGCATATTTTCTTTTGTGCTTTTTACGTCTTTTGTTCGAACAGACGTAAAAAAACGAGGAGTATCACAAAAGTTTTAAGCAGCTCATCTGGTACTCGTTTTTAAATGGGGATTTTAGTAAACATATTCAGATTTAACAATTTAAAAAGCCAGTTATTGGATGGGTGCCATTAATACAGATTACTTGTGGATTAAAAAAAATAATAATAACACATTTAAAATCTATCATTTTCTTGGTCTAAGGCTGAGGCGTTCGACTGTAAGGACGATTCTTCTTTTTTATATGTTTAATTTGGCGGGTTATGTAAATAAAACATCCGTATTTAACCACTGTTAGCACAAAAAACATTGTCTTCCTTTGTATATATATTTGTATTAAAAGACGTTTGTTTCTTATAAATAAATAAATAAATTTCAGACACTCCGAATCACCCTGGATTAAATTACACAAATATTACCAAATATTCTTTAGGACAACACCTACAGCTCTTGACATTTGATGGCAATAAGCTACACCAGCACCCTCTACCCGCCCGAGTTGTACGAATGAGTTTTCTTCATACAGTTTAATAAATTTTAGGTGAAATATTTTCTTAATAAATTAAAGAAATCGAAAATTAAAAAAAAAACATTAACTATCCTACACACGATAATACTCCATCTTTACTCATGAATTCAAAACAAAATATTAAAGAGACTGTTAGGTTTGTACTAACAGTTATAAGTTTCGCCGCTCGCCAGTCGCGCTCGATTTGATGGATTAGAAAGATAATAAAATACTTGTGTAATAAATTGGGAATGATTTTTCTTTAATTTCCTATTTTTAGACTCTTTTGGCTCAACATATCACAATTCTTATCATAAATTTTTATATACGCCTAATGAGGACATTTGTATATTTATATTTAAAAAAAACAATTCGTATAACTCGGGCAGCTAGAGGGCGCTAGTGGGCATGTTGCCATCTCGATGTATGGTAAGTGTCAGAAGCTGTAGGTGTTGTTATAAAGAGTATTGGCCAATACACACCTTTTCCATATTAGTCGTTAGATATTACAAATTAACAATAATTATACAAATTACTTAAAAACAGAACATAATAATAATAAAACCTGTTTTTGTTTCTTTAAAAAGAAAGATAAATATTACCGGGTTACGAATAACCTTACAAAATTTGAAAATTACCTACTACCGTCACAGTAAGCGGAAGATGTTACCTGTGCCGTGATGGAGAACTTAGCCAGTCGAGGAATTGAACTCACGACGCCTGGGTGGGACCTAGACGCGATGGCAACTCAGTCACTGACCAAACATGGCATTTTAATTTAATTTAATTTATTTAATACCAACGGTATAAATATATCTTAAACAATAATTACATGTCACAGTTAACTACAATCATAAAAATATAGCGCAGATAATTTCAAAAGGTAACTATTAAATGTGGCATTAAGTAATAATATAAAGAATAAAAGTTCCTGAAGGATATAAAAGTAAAATATATTCGTACATATACAACAAATAGTAAACTAAGGTTAAATTAATATTGATTCAAAAGATATGATAGTATCGCCTTCTTGTGTATACTTACATTCCGTGCAGTTAATAGATCCGCTACATCTGCGTATCGATTACTAACTTCATTTAATATTGGTACAAGCGAGTGTTTGTAATGCTCAGCACTGGTGTTGTTACATTTAAACGGGATTTTGGAACGAGTAGCTCTCGTAGGTATGTGAAATTTAATGAGGTTAATTAAATCAAGGCTGTCTATACTACCATTTACAATTTTGAACATAAATATCAAGTCGGATATAATTCTTCGATCTGAGAGTTTCAGTAAATTTAGTTATTTCATCAAGTAATTGTATTTAATGCTTTCAATGGGAATACCGATTTTATAATGAATGCGTCTTAGGAATTTATGTTTAAGTTTTTAATAAAAGTATGTAGGCATATTTACGGCACATTTCCATTACATTCACATGAGTGTTGGATATTGTCCTGGTAAAAGACCATTATTTAAAATCTTTTCAGCAAATAACTCTAGTCGTGTTTGGTGTTAGTGACCAGATCTGAATAGTCGGATAATTACCGACCTTGTTATCACCATCTCTTTCCTCCCCCGCCCCCCCCCCCGCCACAAGCCTCGCAACCTGGAACTCTTGTACATATATTATTGTTAATGCTTTTATTTTCATCCTTTGATTTTTCACGGGTCTGCGCTAGTAAAATAATAATTTTGAAAATAGAAAATGAATCATAAGGAAGTAATCCGTAATTTGCAAACACTTTTTATTTATATAAATCATTGTTTACAGTATTACGTTCGAAGAAAACAATTCATTTTGAGATGTTTGTCTTGCAGTTTGTTGCGTTAATTTCTTGAAGATTAAGAAATGAGAAACTGGAATTAGTTAAATCTGCGTCTCTTATAGGATTAAAGGATGAAAACGCCCTTACTGTTTCATCCCCGCTAATCCGCCATTCAAAAACAATATTAAACAACCCTCAAAAGGATTGAATTGCAAACCCATGGTTTCGAATCGTTACATTTTATCCAATGAACAATTATTGGTAGATACTCTTTGTATCGCCTTCGGAAATACCACTATAGCTACCTTCTTCTGCGACTATATAGGAAATGTAGATGTCACTACTGTCGCCATCCTGCTTTGCAAAAACAATATTAAACAACCCTCAAAAGGATTGAATTGCAAAACCATGGTTTCGAATCGTTACATTTTATCCAATGAACAATTATTGGTAGATACTCTTTGTATCGCCTTCGGAAATACCACTATAGCTGCCCTTTTCTGTGACTATATAGGAAATGTAGATGTCACTACTGTCGCCATATTGCTTTGCAAAAACAATATTAAACAAAAGAATTGAATTACATACCCATGGTGACGAATTATTCCATTTTGTCCAACGAACAAGTGGTAGATACTCTTTGTATCGCCTTGCGGAAAGACCACTCCAGCTACCTGCTTCTGCGACTATTTAGAAAATGCAGATGTCACTACTATCGCTGTGCTTCGAGTGTTTTACGAAACAGTAAATCTCGGTGGCCAATTCAGCAGGTAGAAGAAGCAGGTAGCTACACCACCATTCAGAATCGATACGTTGACCTTAAATGAATAGTTATGTACCTCTCCATCTCCCTCGTTTCTCTTCCCCACATTTTTCGCTTCCCCATTCCCTGCAGCCTCACAACACACCTCAATTGGCGATGTCAGAGTGCCATTTGTCCTGGACAGTTAGAACTCTTGTATTTTATACACATAAAATAATTTAAGAAAAACTAACTGTAATGTAGTGCTGAAGGAATATTTTCATATTTTTGGTTTTTAAAACAAAGACAAAAATCTCAGTGTACGAGTAACCTGAATTCCCCTTTCTACCACCATTACAGTGGGAAAATATTTCTTGTGCAATGATAGAGGATTTCGCTAGTAGATTATTGAACCCGCGACGTTGCAGTGAGAACCCAAAGCTTGGACACTAACAGTTTGAACAGTTATTTAAATATTAATTGATAAACCAAAGTTCTTAAAAACTTAAGACAAGATTTTTGTGCATAGCGCAAAGGGTAACAATTATTATTTTTATAAACAATAATTATTAATCTAAAACACTCATCCAAATTGAAAAAACCTTCCGAGCAAAGATAAATGTCGCCGGCAGGACTCGAACCCAAACAATAATTATTATTAGGAGTTATTTAAATATTGAAGATAATATTAACACATCTCAAATGAAATATGAAACAGGAAAAAATCCCAGAAAATAGAAAGGTAACAGTTCATCTGAAAATCGAACCCGGACTTCATTCTCACCTGGACAATACTCTAACCACTGAGCTAATGAGACCTACATATTTTCTGAGATTTTTATCGATGTCATAATCAATTTAAGAATTAACAAGTAATTCCCATATTATTGGTTAATACCTTTTGTATGATTGCAAAGATCTACCCCAATATATTTGTAATCTCGATGGTGTCTCGTATAATTCGATTTTCAAGATAACAATAAAAATGACCATGTGTTTGATTTACTTTGTCGTGCCATGTCATGGATATTCATACAATTTGAATACTCCATTCTGCCTTTGCAATCTACCTCACACAATGTCGGTCCAGTCAAACTTCAATCTTCCAACTTCTGCTGCTGGTTCCGCCGCCGGCCGCCGGAGAACTGCGGCTCTCGCGTCGCTATCTCCCGCCGCCATCTTGTTTGTACCTGACGTTTGAATTTGAATTTGGAACGCAGGCAGGTGTTTTCCGGTTTTCCGTTAGCTTGTCGCCGGCTTTGTGAACGCGCATTGTCAACTTGTGGAAACTGCGAGTATGGCCGCAGCGCCAACTAACTTGCAGATAGACGGTGGAATTGGAAACTAAAAATCATGCATTCTCATCGTTCACTGTTCGGAACGCCTTTTGTTCTCACTGAAAGTTCTGCTTTGGAAGTATATGTGTTTTTACATGTAGTAATATAATAATTATTGTTTATTTTTGGAAATAAATACTATAGGTAGGTATTTAAAGATTTTTCAATTGCTAACAAAAAAAACGACATTATAAGCAGAATAGTTTTCTTTTGTGTAAATACCGCACAACAGTCCCAACTGCTCCTGACTGTCTGGAGCCAATGGAACTATGGCATATTGGGGTATATTGTGAGGCTGAACGAAAGTAGGGAGGGGAAGAATATTGGGAAAGAGGGGGTGGGAAAGTACCTGACTGTTCAGATCTGGACAACAAACACGGCTATAGCATAATTTCGATTATTTATGGTGATCTTTCAACAGGGCGATACTGAGAGTATCTGCTATTATCAGTTTTTTTCTTTTCTTCTGTATTGTGTCTTCGATGAGAAACCCTTGACGCCGAGCATTTTTGTGAAAAACCCGTGAAAAATCACGAAATGTAACACGTTAACTTGCCAAGACGAAAAGAAAACGAAGAAGATAGAAGAAGGTAGAATAATGTAGAAGAAGGTAGAAGAAGATAGAAGAAGATAGAAGAAGATAGAATAAGATAGAAGAAGGTAGATGAAGAGATAAGAATATAGAATAAGATAGAAGAAGGTAGAAGAAGATAGAAGAATATAGAAAAAGATAGAAGAAGATATAAGAAAATAGAAGAAGGTAGAAAAGGGTAGTATAAGATAGAAGAAGGTAGAATAAGGTAGAAGAAGATAGATGAATACAGAAGAAGACAGAAGAAGATGGATTAAGATGTAAGAAGATAGATTAAGGTAGAAGGAGATAGAAGAAGGTAGAATAAGGTAGAAGAAGATAGATGAATACAGATGAATACAGAAGAAGATAGAAGAAGATGGATTAAGATGTAAGAAGATAGATTAAGGTAGAAGGAGATAGAAGAAGGTAGAATAAGGTAGAAGAAGATAGATGAATACAGATGAATACAGAAGAAGATAGAAGAAGATGGATTAAGATGGAAGAAGATAGATTAAAGTAGAAGGAGATAGAAGAAGGTAGACGAAGGTAGTATAAGAGAGAAGAAGATAGAAGAAGGTAGAAGATGGTAGAAGAAGATAGAAGAAGATAGAAGAAGATAGCAGAAGATAGAAGAGGATAGAAGAATATAGATTAAGATAGAAGAAGGTAGAAGAAGGTAGAAGAATATAGATTAAGATAGAAGAAGATAGAAGAAGGTAGAAGAAGGTCGTATAAGATAGAAGAAGGTAGAAGAATATAGATTAAGATAGAAGAAGATAGAAGAAGATTGAAGAAGATAGAAGAAGGTCGTATAAGATAGAAGGAGGTAGAATAAGATAGAAGAAGGTAGTATAAGATAGAAGAAGATAGAAGAAGATAGAAGAAGATAGAAGAAGATAGGAGAAGATAGGAGAAGATAGAAGATTTTATATTAAACAACAATTACAGAGCTCTCCAAACATTTTTTTTATAGGGAGTCAGGCACGATCAAGTAAACCAAATACTTGAGTCGGGCCATGTCAGAAGTCAGAATAACGGAAGACCATGTATGAGACGAGGTATGAATGTGAATGAAGCAAGAAGTGTATTCCATATTCGAGTTGTTTCGGGGTCCGTCTTCTCTGCCTGCCCCTATGGGGAAACGGCGTAGCTGTTACTTAGTTAGTTACAATTAAATGCCAAGCTATAACGCAAGGAAATTTTATTGTTTGATTTCAGAAAACACGACCTCCATTCTCTTATCGTAGTTCGACAGATATAAATTATTTTGCATTCTGCACCCACCGCTTTACATATTAACATAATTCTGTTTTGATGAATTAACCATCTTCTTCCTGGCGGTGTTTAGAGAGTCTCTATTCGTTTCTTTATAATGATAAGCAATTGGATTTGTCGTTTAAATTATCCGTATTTGGAGGTCGTTTGATGTTCGATGTTCCGACGAGAAACTTCCGGGCTATTGTATGCGATAATCGCAGGTCAATCCCCTGTCTGTTTGGGGACCACAACAATGAACGCAATAATTGTTTATATATATAAAAATCAATGTAAGTTTGTTTGTTAGTCTTCGATTTTCTCGAAAATTACTCCACCGGTTTCGCTGAAAATAGCACAGTTTGTTCTTATTAGTGCCGGGATATTTATTTACAAAATGGAAACCACAAGTAGGTACACCTAATAAAAAACTTTATTAATTAGATATATGCTTTGAAAAAATAAATGTTTGTAATGAAACAAAGTTTTCTTTGTTTCTTTGTTTAGAGATAGTAATAGTCAGCACAAGGCACTACTTTCCCCGTCAAATCAATTATGGGACCAAAACAACAAGCAAGAAATCACAACTTTATAACGTTAGTTTAAAAAAGAATCCGAGCAAGGCCGGGTACACATCAGCTAGAATAATACAAATGACAAAAAAAGAATTAAATAGGAAATGCAAAATCACATCTTCCCAAGAATTTTTTTTATAATATAACGTGTTAATCTCTATCAGAGTAACCTGCCAGGTAAGTATGTTTCTGTATCTGTTTGTACATAATAATATAAACCGTGGCAAGTAATATTTATACAGCCCCCTTGGTGTGATTTTTCACCAAAATGGCTCTATAAAAATCATCCAATTATTATTATTTTAAGGTTGCCTCCTCATTCATTTTTGAGGAAAATGTGTTATTTTTAAAGATGTAATAATGACATTTTAGGATTCTACGTATTTTGGGAATTATGTGTTGATGGATTCCTATAAGTTGAGTGTATTTATAATTAATATAACGGATTAACCAAAAGAGCGTGTGTTAGGATCTGTGATTAATGAAGCGACTCACCAGTTTAACAGGAGTTCGTTTATTTATATAACGGTTATAAAAACTTATGATTAAATTTACACAGTATAGATTAGAACAGAAAATAACAAGTAATATGAATTGAATAGTCTAACAAAGAAAAATAGTCTAATCTATCTGATCAACGAGAAGAGAATGATGATATCAGAGAAAATCAGCGACTCTGTAGGAAATTTAGATGTCACTAATGTTGCCGTACTTCAGGTATATGACGGCTGTCGAATCTTAGGGGCCAGTTCAGCAGGTAGCTACAATAGAAAAATTAGTATGTCGATATCTCAAAAAATTACGACGTTATTACCTGTGACAACACGAGACACAATTCAATGTAAATCACAATTCTAATGGCAGTACCGCATAATGCCGCACCAGTCATTTTATGTATCGTAACGTTACACGCTTATTTTCCGACCTCGAGATATCCTGAAATATCAACCTTCGGTATTTTTCAATAATTCAAAAAGTTCTGACTTCAGCATGCTCTAATTAATACGATACATTTGTATAAAACATGAAATTTAATTGTACTAGAAAACCTCAACAGGGTGGGGCTCATGATCATCAGCAATGAGGTAACGACTCTAAAGTGAAAAATTATATGTTTTTTGTTCGAAAATGACATCTATCCTGTATATAAAAAAATGTATATTACTTGCTAACGTGGTTAATTCGTTGAACTCCATTTTTTTGCAACTGTTTTAGCCACATTACGACGACTTACTTATAAGGTTTATTTTTGCTCCCATCCAATTTTAATTTTTATTGTATTTGAAGTGATTTATTAATATTTTCGGTAAACACCGATTTACTCAGAAAATAATTGTGATAATTAAAATTTTCCATTCTGTTGAAATTGGAATCGCTTTTCCCTTCTTCTTAATTGTTTTATAATGACGTGAATGCTATTAAGGCAGTTTGTTTTATAAATCCGTGAATTATTTTGTGAAAATACTAATCATGTATTATTTGAATTAAAAAAAAAAAAAAATACGAGTACTGCGGCAAATGCAGACTCCGATGTATCCAATCTAAGCACTTATTCCTAAGATTATTGATTTGCTTTCGTTAATATTGGTAGCCACTGTCACCATTCCTCCCGACAAAGCCAATGGCTGCTCCAACCAAGCGAAAATAATCTCTTGTCCTTGTTAATATTGTAATTCTACACAAGTACTGGAGCGACGTCAAAAGACAATGGCACTTCGGTTATTTCGTAGAGATGGGCTATCAATATTGTTTTTGTTACTGTATACAGCTTTGTTGTAAATATACCTCCTTGCACCGAAGGAAAAGGGGATGCCAGACAGAGGTAGGATGAATGTGCCTTATGGAGTCTGCGTTGTGTATGCTGACTATTCTGTATGCACTGAACAGGTAATTCCAAGAAGTGCTATCTATAGCAATTTGATAGAAAACTGATTTATTTATTTGTAAGAAACAAGCAGCTTTTAATACAGAGGAGGTTTAAAAAAAGGCAAGCCAACAAATTTTCTTATGCTAACAGTGGTTAAATACAGATGTTTTAATTATGAAGCTAATAAGTTAAAGAAAAAAACAAAATAGGAAGGAAGGGGGAGAGGAAGAGGAAGATAGGATCGGGACAGGAAATGCTCTCTACACCCACAGAGCAAATAATACATAGAGATGCCCTAACACGCGAGGAGAATAAATCAAAATAAAAGGGGTGAGGGGTGAGCTAGGCGTGCCGCCAAATTAAGTAAAACATAAACTAAGTAAAAAATTTGACATGTTTAAAAAAACCGAAAACTTTATTTAGTATTTAGTTTGACCCCTTTTGTAAAAGTTTTGTAGTTTGCTTACCGCAGCCAAAATAAAAGTTTTATAAGATTAGATTTTTTTTCGGGTACACGGATACGCCCATAACACATTTCTATCGGTTTATCTCTTCTGTGGATTTGAGTCCGAAGATGCGGGTTTGATTTCAAAGTATGAAACAAATTGAGTACCTATTTTTTTTAATTGTTTAATCTGAATTCTGCACTGTTATTACAATTGCCTGGAACCAGTGAAAAAAAAAAACAGGTAAAGCCATTTCACCGTCCTTATCACAATCGACATTACGTATTTATCAAGTGGAAGATACTCTCAGTATCGCCCTGGTGAAAGACCACCATTCAGAATTGAAACGTTGCTTGAAATGGCTTTTAGCCGTGTTTGGTGACCCGATCTGAATAGCCAGGTATTTTCCCCACCTCCCTCTTCCCCTTCTCCTTCTCCTCCTCAATACCTTCAGCCTCACAACATTCCCCAATTGGGAATGCCATAGTCTCACTGGCTCCAGATGGTTGGGAGCAGTTTGGGACTCTTGTGCGGTATTCATATAAAAAAAAAAAAAGGCTGCAACCGTACGCATTAGTAGGTCCGCTGTATTTCTGTTATCAGTTTTCGCGGGTTTATTCTTCCTCGTATTATTATTTATTTATTTCACTCCAATGACAATTATTATTACCATGAATTATTTTGTTTAAATTTTTTTTATTGAAGGTCACTGACAAATTCGTCACTAATTTCCGGGTCTTTGTATGCAAAAATTACAAGTGCAAGCTTCGATCAATTTTAGGGTGACCACAATTTAAATAAGAATTTTGAAACCAAACCATAAAAACATGAATTAATCCAGATTTTACTGTCTCAAGTTTTCCTATGTATTTTTATATGAATACCGCTCAAGAGTCCCAAATGCTCCCAACCGTCTGGAGCTAGTGAGACTATGGCATCCCCAATTGGGGAATGTTGTCAGGCTGAACTTATTGGGGAGGGGAAGGAGATGTTTCAATTCTGAATGGTGGTCTTTCACCAGGGTGATACTGAGAGTATCTTCCACTCTGGAACGTGCGAAAATATACTATATATTATTTGTAAGTGAATTAATTGTGAAAGAGCACAAATTAATTAAATAAAATTTACTTGCGCACGCCGGTATTTGAACCCTCGACCTTCGGATTCGTAGTCGAGAGCCTTACCCCTCGACTATGGAGGTTGTCTACGTAAGTATACTACATAAAAGCCTGACCACTGACTGGAGCTAGTACTTTATGGCACATCCAGTTTTTTTTAACATTATAATTAATTTTCCTCGTGGCAAATGTCATCTTTGGGTATGCTGTGTGGAGGGTCGTTTTAAGGAAAAGTAAAAAGTATTAAGGTGAATAGGAATGTGTTGGTTAGTGTATCCAGGACATCCCTCTCTCTGCGGTGCAAAGTGATGGGTCGAGAGAGTCCAGCTGGAAAGGTCGAGAGATCTCACTCAACCGGCCTCTTTCAATCCGGAGCAGAAGCATCAGTCGTCAAGACCTAGACAAACCTCACTCCATTAACACGTGCACTCCTGCTATGTCATCAAACGTAACGTTGGGATGACCTATGACAGAGATGTTGGTTATCCAACGAATTGTTCCCGGGGGAGCGGTACACATAACCTCCTTCCAAATGTTAGACACTGTAAAATATGCAAATAAAACACGCGCAAATCCGGGTACAGAAACTCTTGGTATATTCTATTTTAATAAATCATATCTTTACAACAAATTGTTGTTATGGGTATTATGAGAAAATGACTTATTTTTATGAGAAATGCAAAAAAAAATAATCATATTCATATTTGTCATAAATCCATAAAGACTTGTGGTGACCGGGAATCCCACGGTGTCATCTGCTAATAATTGTTTCATTAGTAAAACATTAATACGACATTGCAGTAAATGTCGCAGATTTGTGGAGGAGGAATTCATCACGTCAGCATTCTCAGTAGAAAACGGCGCGCGCAAAAATAACCCAAGGCAGTAAAAAATATACAAGGTGTTCGGAAACTAGTGGTACAAGCGGGATACTGGTGAATCTACGTCACATTTGGAGTCGATTTTTCAGTACAAACTTTTTAAGTCGATTTCAAATTTGGAATTTTTAATGTAAGATTGGAAAAAAAAATTGTTCGCTGCTATCAGCTGTTAAATCGGTCGAAGTGTAGGACAGGCTCCAACAGTTTCTTCAACCTAAAGTTTCCGAAAAAATTTAAAAAAAATGATTGTGGAAAATAATATCAATAATTATTCTCAATGAAAATATGAATCAGAAGAAGACACAGTAAATAAAAAGATACGGTCGCTGCTGAGATTTGAACTCTAGTCTATCCGGGACTGGCGTCTCTATCAATTGAGCAACCGAGATGATGAATTTTGTCATTTTTATCAATCTCACACTTCGCTTGAGAATTACTAATACTATTTTTCGATTATTTTACATATATTAGCTGCCACCTTTGTATAACAGTGCAAAGTTCTATCCGAATTTATTATTGCATCCATAGATGGTGCCTTAAATTAACCTACTCATTTTTATTTTACGAGGTATCTTTTAACATTTTAGAAGTCTAGAATGAATGTTAAAATTACTGATATTACTATTACAATGAAGCATAAAGCTTCAATAGGTTAATCCTAATTATAATTTTTTAAAAAATAATTCAAACAATAAACTTAATAAATTTTATGGTTCGCTATGTGATGTAGATTCCCGCTTGTACCTACCATTAGTTTCCAGACACCATATACACGCGGGAGTTAAACCACGGTTAAACGAAATGAAATCAATTTTTTTTCATATCTCACGATCAATCTTATATTAAGTAAGGTAAAAAATAATGATACCACATAATTTCCTTCGCAAGTATATCTGTCCGTCCGTACGAGTGTGAACTTTTAAAAATTGGAATCGATGGATGTCTTGAAGAAATTATCAATCTGAAAAATATTTTTTTAAATCCAGAAAAAAACGATTAAGTATGTGAGTATCCATAATACGTACCAATAATACATTTGAAATGGTTTATTTTTATGTTCCATCCCTCATCAGGGCAAACATAATAACTAAAGAATAATACAGAGTTATCGGTTATATATTTGTTTTATGTCTATCCTCACTGTGACAAACCTGTACTGCTGTTTTATTATTTTTATTTCTCAATTTGTTAAAATACTTGCTGATACTTTGATATTTTTATAATATTGATATTTTTATAATATTATTTAAATCGATATTATGAAATTGGACTCTAGTATCTCTATAACAAAACTGTTAGGCTGTTTTAATTTTTTTTTTCCAACCATGTTGTTCTAATTTTGCGCTACATTTGTATGGTGATTGTAATTTATAGTTGTATTATATAATATCGTTGAACTAAACTCCTGCTGACAAGCGTCTTTTAGTGGCTTAGCGGGTATAAGTTTCCATTATATGTAATTAATATTATACAATAAAAAAATAAATATATAGTTACAGAATACAATAGAGGGAAATAGAGAGAATACAAAAGGGGAATAAAAGAGAACAAAACATTAGAGGGAGCATTTGTTCTCTTTTGTATTCTCTCTATTTCACTCTATTGCATTCTGTAACATATTACCAATAACTCTGTATTATTATTAAGTTATTAAAGGTTGGCGAGAAATAAAATGTATTCGTGATTTATAACAAAATGTTTGTTTTATTTAATAAATATTATTGTTTTTCTGTTCTGGATTTTTACGTATCGGATTATAAAAAAAATATATAAGGTAATCGTATCATTAACGATCAAAGAATGCGATAGTAGAAACAATAGAAAAAAACATGCATTCACGTACCACATGTAAGTTATGCAACATTTTATTAATTTCCAACCATTATGCATTCCAAATAACAATAATAATTGATGTTTCTCCATCAGTGCGGTATTTTATTTTTTATAAGCCTTAGGAGGTTACTTTGTGCGTTTCCTTTGCAATAATGCAATATTTATTGGTTTTAGCAATGGGGTTGACTACCAATTTTTATTTTATTATCAAATGTGTTACATTTAAAGAGTTAATAATGCCAGTTACTAATTTTCAGAATGTATGCTGAAAAGATTGATTATGTGAAAGAGATTTTTTGTACTAATCTTTTTTTCTATTTTATCTGATTTTCCCTGTATTTTTTGTACCCTTTTTTCAGATTTTCCTTGCACTTTTGTGCCATTTTTTATAAATATTGTTGTTTTTTTTTATATTAATGTGATGTATATATGCACTTTTCTTAAATTTAAAATATGATCTGTTTTTTAGAACCCGTTGACAATCTCATCTAAATCAGTTTAATGGAACTTTAATGTAAAAAAATTTGTAACATTTGAAATAAAATAAAGGAATATATAAAAAAATAAAACACTGAAAATACACACACATAGATTGTACCGTTATGCTATACGATAAATTTCCAGCGCCACAATGTACTTACATATATTATATTGTAACTTTTAATTATCAACTATGCACTCTCTTTTTTCCATTATTTAAAAAAAAAACTAACTCTGAAGCATTATCATTTAACAATCATTTTCATGTGTCACTTTCATTCAACGTTATTATGTTAACATGTAATCGCAATATGCGCACTCCGCTTCTCTGCATAAGCATTGCTTAAAAGAGAAATGTAGTATTTTGACTTGAATTTAAAAAAATGTATATAATTTCACTTTAAAACGATTTTAAAAATCTGAACAGGGTGACACTGAGAATCATCCGGTCAATGGCCGATGCGATTTTGTGAAAGTTTCAATTCCGTGGGCCGGTATTTAACAATGTTGATACTCTGGCAAACACCAATATTATGACGAATAAAATAATGTGAAAGTTTTTAATTAGATGGGTACGCGGAATAATACAACCGATAAGCCAAAATAAAATTAATTAAGGCAGTGGGCCGAACATCGTCATCGTATTAGCCAAACTAATTAATCCCACTCCGTATCATTTTATAGACCTATCTTTAAGAAACCGCGGTTCCACCAACTATCGCATCTTTAAAACTAGAAATTATGTGAATGCCGCAAAAGAGTCCCAACTGTCCGAGCCCAGTAAGACTATGGCATGCGAATCCTGAGGTAGCAGGTTCAAATTCCGGCATGCGCAAATAAATTTTATTTAACCTTTCAAGTCTACTATAAAAATATGATGTAAAGTATCTGGTGTTCTCTCTTTCTAAAACACATGTGTGACCTTAAGAGAAAAGCAGATAGACGGGTATTATGAGGGCCGTCATTTGGTTCCCAATACGAAACAACTAGAATCGGCAGGTTTTAACTAATAAGATGGTTATTTATCAATTCAAATATTATATAACATGTTATACAATTCATTGAAGAAGATATTATAATATTAACAATACTCAATGAAAATATGAAATAGAATAACGTAAATAAAATAAAAAAGGTAACGGTCATGACTGGGAATCGAACCCAGATCCTCTTGTCTTATCCGGCCCATGGGCCTCTACCAATTGAGCTATCAAGACCTAGTTATATTCGATTATTTTTATCAATAATATGCTTCCCTTTGAGAAATACTAACATTATCATCAATTATCGCCCAAATTTTATGGCTGCCATCTTTTGGTATGATTGCAAAGTTCTGCCAAATTTATTGAAAAAAATAGATGGTGTCTTGGATATATCTATTCAATTTTATTTATATGGGACACTTTTGACTTTTCGACAAGCCTAGAATAATAATACATTAGGTCAAAAATATATTTTTTTGTTGAATTAATGACCTCTATGGCATGACGTATGTACTAGATATTTTATTTTGGCAACACTGCTATTAATATCTGTGGTTGAATTTTTTTCTACCCGTATAAGGATGTATGTTAGCCATAATGGCGGACCGTAAACTGTCATCTCTGGCTATTAAAGCTGTAAACAAAAGGAAAAAAATGTGTGTCCCATATATAAAACTAGAAGGATAGTGTGCGCAACTGCAATAATGTATAACAAAGTTTTAGCCTCTTCTTTCCGCAGTCTTCAATTTAATTCTGATAAATTGAATATTATAAAGTATATTTACGTTCCGGAGAACTAAACACTCTAATGTTGGCGAATTTCACAGAAATTCAAATATAATATTGTCATCAAATGACCAATCAGCCCCATTTTGTTTTGTTTTTTTACATTTGAAAAGTCTCCGTTAAACGCCAATTCTAGATCCGTTAACAATACCCCCAACCCAAGTGATCGGAAACGCCCTAACCTAAGTGCCGACCTGGTGAAATCTAGAATCAAAACGTTGCTTGAAGTGGTTTTTATTGTGTTTGGTGACCAGATATGAGTAGCCAGGTCTCTAACCTCTCTCTCTAATCTCCTATCCCTCCCCACTCCCTTTAGCCTTAAAAAATACCCATATCGGGGATACACTGGCTCCGGATAGTTCTTAGTGCAGTATTCTAACAATAATAATGGTGGTAATAAATGGATTACTTATATAGCGCCGTTTTCGTTTGAAAATCACTTCAAGGGCCCTTTAAAACTTAATTTATCTCACTTATAACTTATCATATATTCTTATATCTAATAACAGCTAAGATTTATTACTAATGGCCGACAACTAAGATTTATAACTAGTGACTTACAACTAAGACTTATAACTAGTGTCGTAAAACTAATGAAAATCATATTTTTGACCAAGTGCGTCTTGTTATTATAATATTGCTCTACGACCTACTTTTTCAAAATTTAAAAAACAATCCTCTCATTTATATAAATAATAAACAATGAAAACGTATTAACATTAATCTCGGACCTGTACTGTCACTATCGACATCAGTAACGGATTTTTTTTCAATTTAAGATAATTGATTTCGTTCGGTCACAATA